>KZ871921.1:19483-33248 GCA_003456935.1 Machilis hrabei | reverse complement strand
ATACGAACAGTACCTCTCAGCATGGTTAGTTGTCTTGTTGAAAGCCAAGCGATCAGCTTTCCTGACGAGTACATCTACAATCGTGATGACTCATACAAGCACACCGGCTTCATCCAATTTTTTTTTTTACAAAATTGACTTCTCATGAAGTCTTGCATCTACAAAACTCTTGGCCGCATTTCTCGTGGCGACCAAAACATTGTAAGGAGCATTCTGAAGGTCACCATGAAGCTGTTCCACAGATGCCTTCTTGCCTGCTTCAGAAATAGCAGTTCGTACACCCTTCACAAGACAGTCTATATGTAAAATGCCTCCTTCTTTAGCTGTTAATATAAGTCTTGCGCCAATAGGATACATTGTATTTGTTGAGAGTTTTTGAAGACCATCACTAAGCGCCCTAGTCACGTGGTTTACACATTCAATTTTGGTAACATGACGACTGTGTGGAACACCTTCCTGGATCAGGCAAAATACACTTGAATCCCTTCACCTATATACTTTTTGTAGACAGTACCGTGCATGTTGATACTCTGGCGAAAGCCTTCAAAAACAATTATAGTTTGTTCCATTCCAGTTGCAGGTCCATGGTAATTTTTATAACATGCTGTCTCTGTTGTTATCAAACTTTCTCCATGCACACGTTGAGCAGAAGGCATTTTGAACTCCCATGAACAGTGGTTCTTTGTTTCAGCTCCAATTTTACACCCTATAAAAAAAGATACGTACTGATTTATATCAAAGTGACGAATACATGATGTACGCCTGTGTTGCGTCTTTCAATTAATACTTCTATGTTTGCAAACCCAACAGCAGGAATGTGCTAAAACATTTAAAAAAAATGTTTTAGCACATTCCTTCTGTTGGGTAGTTAAAGGGCGTTAGCGATAGAAAAGCTACCTTTTGGTGTCCTTGTGACGTGTTAATTTTTTTTTAAATCGGACAATGTCATTGAGTTCCGCCAAGGCCCAAATGTCTAAAGATGTCTACTACTAGTGTTGTAACGATACCCATACTGATTATTGGTATCGGTATCGGCCAATATTAGTGTATCGATGAGTCTTCTGATATTGCGATGTATTGGTGATTGACAGAACAATAATTCAAAGAATTTCCAAGAGTGAGATCAGGGAAAGGTTAAGGGAAGGTAACTGACTAATGATGTCTGTCTATCGAGAAAGTAGTGAGTAATCTAGCGCTCTTTGAAGAGGCTACCAGGGTTTGGAGCTCGGACAAATTGTCCTTGTCTGATATTCCAGTATTGAATAGCATCAGGTGANGACTTGAAAGCAAAAGGCCTGACTCTGGTACAAAGGCCATGGTTACTGACCTGCGACACCAACCTTTAGGTTCATTTTGGGGAAATCAAATAAAGTGAACATCACATAATGGCTACATCATTAGATCCATGATACAAGCTACACATATTCACATATGGTGTTGTAGCTGATGCAGTTAAGCAGAAACTGTATACTAAAATAATAGAATCAATCAAAAATAAGAGCAGACAGCCACACAGTTACTGTGATGGACAGCCCTTCCACGCCTTCTTCACATGGTGGATTATGGCAGCATTGTGCTACCATTATTAAGGAAACCAGTGTTGCTGCATGATTTTCTTGTTTGCCATATCAGTTTTTAAAAGGTTTTCACATGTATTTGCACTTACTAGTCATGAATGTGTCTTTATCATAAAATAAGATATCGCAAAATAAGAGTTAGGTCGTATCACTAAATAATAACATTGGTTCGGTAGGTATTGTTTTTGTTTTTAAACACCTGTAATATATTATTATTATCTACAATTTAAATATAAAATAGTAAGGGACCAGGAAATATCGGTAAAACTGATATTGGTATTGGGTTTTCAAGTATCGTTACAACACTATCTGTATATACAGGGTGTTCGGAAATTGCACCGCGAAATTTTGAGAGGTGGTCGGGCACCCCGAACTGATTTGGAAATACACAAGGAACATGGGGTCTAACCCGCACCATTTTCGCCTAAATTGCTTTTAAAAATTGTACAAGTTAACCAATCACCAGCACTGGCGGAAAACATTGAGAGACGCCCACTATGCCATGTTGACAAGTCACCTGCCCGTTTTAGACGGCCTGGTTGCAGCTAGCTCAGGAGGACTTTTCCCGTTTTGTTGCCTCTCCAACGCTGATTGTGCATAGCTCATGTGTTGGAGTGGCTGTCTACCATCCAATAAATCTGCGTACGAGCCTCTGCTACGTTGTTTTTTCTTAATGTTGTGTGTACAATTTAAATTTATTTATTATTTATGCTAGTTGTCCAATGTGATACGGAACATTTGCCACATTTTAATGTCATTGTAAGAGTGCATTTATTTTATTAATTTTGGGGTTTTATTACTACTGTTGTTATAAGATGGTGGGTGAAGAAAGAGCAACAAGTACAGCAGTTGTATAAAGTCGTGGTTTAAAACTAATGCATTATCTGTAAAAAAAACAACAACAAAACACAGAACTTTGTCTGACTGTGTTGAATTTGCAACATTCGCTACATGACAATAAAAATAAATTATCACAAAACCAAGCTAAACCTAATCAGTGAAAGCTTTAAGTGGGTGAATTACTGTTTTGAACTAAAGATGAACATGTAATGAACTGATAATCGTGAGACTTGTGTCTATTACGTCGTAATAAATGGAATATCGGCGAATATAATTTCTTTGAATAAGAAAAGGGCCGTTTTGACAGGTGTAGAACTTATTATTTTGCATGTTTTAAGTTTCTGTATTCTGCGGCAGGCAACCTCGACATAAGCGTTCAACAACACAAACTAATTTTGCTTTACAAAATTTCAGGAGTTGTCCTGGATGTTGCACTGGATTCAATAAAGTGCTTAACAAGTGTTCTTTTTATTGTTTTACAATAATGAAATGAATATTTCTTATTATAATTTGGTATAAATGCAATAATAATTAAATGCAGAAGAAAAAAAATGTTTTCTTGAAAGTACTACCATGCAAGACTTGAACCACTGAATACCGAACCGTAAGTTTGTTGTTCTGTCGCTCTAATGGCTTCGGCTACTATTTAATGTAAACCTTAGAGTGCTCGTGTCATTGACAAAGTCATTTCAATGTTTTTAATATTACTTTCTAATTCTACCACTAGAGCAGTGATGCCATAATGAGTATGCTTTTGCTCTCCCATAAGCAGATTTGCATCATTCTGTGACCATTCTTGGTTGTTACTGATTGTAAGCTTTGTGTGTTATCATGGCGGGGCAGTATACGTTTGCCGAGATGCGAGACATGCATTTTGTTTACGGGTTAGTGGATGGAAACTCAGAAAAACACAAGGTGTCTCTACCAACAGCGTTACCCGAACATACAGTATCCAATACCATCTACATTTACAGCGATCCATCGCCGTTTGGGAGAGGATAGGGCACTGTCCAGGAACACAACCGACATTGGGGCGACTCGAAGGCGTCGAACGCCCATCTTCGAAGAAGAGGTGCTTCATCAGTTTTAAGATCAGCCGTCAACAAGCACACGAGCTGTTGGAATTGCCACTGGCGTAAACAACAGCACTGCCTGGGAAGTGTTGAATGAAAAGGGACACCACCCGTTCAAACAACAGAATGTGCTTGCACTGCTACCTTTCACCTCTGGCATCGAGTTTTGCCAGTGGATGCATCAACAGTGTATCGCGGATCCCCATTTCCCTGCAGTTGTGCTTTTACGGACGAGTGGAGTGACGAAAATCCTCACACAAGTGTGATCGGCGGTTATCAACAGCGCTTCGCTGTCAACATAAGGACTGGCTTTTTCGGAGATGAGTTGATTGGTCCCTACGTCTAAACGGCGAAACGTACCGCAAGTTTTTAGAACAGACATTGCCGATTCTACTGAAAGAGGTTCCCACTGCAAGCACGGTGACATATCTGGTTTCAACATGATGGGGCGTCTGTTCACTCATCGACGAGACATACCCAAACCGGTGGATCGGAAGAGATGGTCCTGTCACTTGGCCTGCACGTTCACCAGACCTTGTAGGAGTCACAAGGAGAGTTAATTAACCGTATTATAGCAGCTTTGTGCGTCATTGTAATGCGTGTATTGGAGGCCGCAACTTCGAACCTTTTCTCGTATTTAAAGAAGTTATATTCGCCGCTAATCCATTTATTACAACCTGATTGACACAAGTCTCACGATTATCAGTTCAATATGTGTTCAGCTTTAGCTCAAAGACTTAATTCACTGAACAGGTTTAGTTACGTCTTGTGATAATTTATTTCTATTGTCATGTAGCGAATGTTGCAAATTCAGACAAAGTACTTTTTTGGTTCAGATAATGCGTTAGTTTTTAACCATGACTTTGGACAACTGCTGTACTTGTTGCTCTTTTTTGATTTGAAATGTGAGGTGCTCTTCCCAAACCTATCGTAGGAATGTCAAAATTTATAAACATAAAAACTATTTAAGAAACTTTCTTTTTCAATGCACTCTTCCTCTTCTCAGAACATTTTGGCTGCCATAACAGGTACATCTAACATGGCCATCAACTCCTCTACTTGAGTGTAGCCTATGCCGCAGGCGAGTGATCCCCAAACTAATCCCGTGTTTGTATCACATATAGACGTTGCTGGGTCAGTCGTGACGTAACACACTTTGTTACAGTTGTTGCATTTATACACTAGCGTACTGTGTAACCCATTTCTTGTCTCTCGCTGCAATTCAAATCTACCCATTGTACATACTTTAGGATGTTGAGCAATCTATTTCAGATGAGAAAGTAGATGAGTTAAATGTACCACTCTGCGTCCTAAAACTGTATCTGTAGAAATTTGCTCGCCGTTAACCTCCAACTGGTTCTCACTATCAACTTCCATTGGTTCTAATTCATCTGTATTTGACAGATAGTCTTCTTACATCAGTCCAGTGATTCCGTTTCATTGTTTGACATGTTAGACAGAACATCCAGGTCATCATTTCGTTGGTCAAATTCACATTTCTCACTGTAATGAAAACATTATGAGAAAATTAAAACAGTGATGAAATAACCAGGGACCAAAAAGAAAAAGGTAAGACAGTGATTTTAACTCTCATAGAAATCATCGATACTGTACTTGTGTGTTTTCATATGCAAGTGTCATTGAAAACTATTTTGGTAATTGTTGTCATTCCTATTTGAATGTCTACCTAGAGTAGATGAAAACAACTACACAGTCTGTTCTTTAGTATCATATTGTGTTCTATAATCCCATGCGAATGTTCAGTATGACGTGAAAGAATAAGACAGTAGCATAATTTTAATCAGTTAAATATTTAGAACTGGAAAGAATGTTTGATAATTGAGTTACATGGTGGAAATGTTTTGCAGAAGATTGGGTTGTGCAGCAACTAATTGTATGTCTGGGAAAGCTACTAACTTACGCAAATAATGATCTACAGTAAACTAAACTAGACCTTTGCTTCTGCTCTATTTATTTGAAGAATAACTTATTTTGAGACAAACAAAAGTGTAATTCAATATTGTAAAACCTCTCCACTACAGTCCAGTCACACAACAGCTTGTTGTTGTTTAGCAGAGATAGAACGGTTCACCGGGTCGCATTTTTGCAACGGGTTGCTGGGTCCGGCAAACTGCCCCAATTCTAAAATGTGATCCGATGACAAGCACTGTAAATTAATATGTAGAAATATAATTTCCTGTATTACTGAACTATCTAACTTTATTATATCTCCACTATCTTACAAACTAAACTACTGTACCAAAATAAAGGTAATAAATGACACTAATATCAGTGAAAATTAAATTCTACGTAAACTCTATGGGTTTCTGGAGGACATTCCAGGAAATGTAAAGAAAACTTATCAGTGTAATGAAGGTAAATTTGATTGGCAGTACACACAAGGTCGGATTCTCAAATATTGCACCCATAACCGCAAGCAACATTTCCATCAGTTATTTGTTTTTATTATACTTAGCCTACTTTCCAGAGGAAGAGCAGGTTTATCTATCTGACAGGGTGATTCAGTAGGAACATGCACTATTCAGCTTTTGAATGTATACACAAATCATTCAACTGTAATAAATATAGAGTTGCAAAGTGTTTTGACATTGACAATGGATTTTTCGAACCTTTGTTGTGAACTGTACTAAGTCTGACTTCTGCGGAAGATGTGAGAAACGGTAAGTAATTTTCTTTATTTATTACTGTTGACAGTGCTTTGTATCTGTACACTCAAAAATCCCTATTTCAGTAATCGTTGACAATAATGCATAAGTTCACAGGAATCTTTTCGCTTACATTGACCAATACTGTCGCCTCCCAGAATAGTGCCTGTTCTTTCTAGAATCACGTTGTATGTGCATGCTAGTTTTAATCTCTCCATAGAAACAATAATCGGCAAATTAATGTTAACAGTATCCTAAAATGGGGGAAGGGGGGGGGGGGGTTTGTTCCACTGCACTTTCAGGTGATTTGTGACATCACAAGTGAATCAAGTAAAACAATCAACGTATTTTCACTTAAATTATCCAGAGGTAGAACAAATTTATGTAATATACTGAGTCAGTCAGGGTCACAGGAAGAGGTCGAATCGCCAGGTCAAGCCGGGTCAGTTGTCAGTTCGGATCACCGGGTCAAAACAGTGTGACTCGTTCCATCTTTACTGTTTAGTTCAGCTGAGATGCGTGTCAATAAGTGCCTCAGATATATTCTGTAAGCAAGTCTTGCTGTCGGCAATGCTCATGGCATAAATTAACAAAAATTAGACTATTTCTCACCACATTGCAGAAATAACAATATCTTATAGTTGGGAGGGTTTGCAGCATTGATGCTGATTTTTACAATTTTTGGGAAGGACTCTTTCAATGTATGATCATGTAAAATATTTTGTTTTTGTGCCCTTCATTGAGCAACTGATCTATTTCTTCTCTCATTTTTGTGTGTTGGCTTATCTGTTTGGCAGTATGTTTTCTCTGTTTGTAAACAACTTTCAACTTTGTCAATATTGTTATGAACACATCTTCCTGTAGGTAATACTAAACGACTGTACAATTACAATAATAAATGGACTATACTTTCTGGTTGAACAATCAAGGAGTTGTTGCTTGAATCCCAGCTGCTTGGGGCAAGAATTTGTTTTATGCACTTGGATCGGAGTCACAACAAACACAATGGACCTCTTTTTTTCCAACTCATCTTGCCTTGTTTTTGTGTTGGAGACAAGAAAAATAGGTCGTAACCCCAAACACAAATTTGCACTTTTTTATATCGGCCATCCTTTTCTACCAATAACAATAGATGTTGATAAAAACCAAAAATCTGTGCTCTTTTCGATACACCAATGTGTATTGGTACAGCCCTAGTAGAAATGTATCCTGATTAAATTGAGTTTAATCCTATATATAAAAATTTAAATTGCCTTTTTTAATTGCTAGTTTAAATCAGTTTGCCCATAAAAACAAATTAATGCAACATATTTTACAATTCATTGGTATCCGGTCACAAACTCGAGATAATATGTTATTAAATAATTTAACAAAAGGTAATGTTTTAAAGTTTAGCCTTTCTTCTTCATAGCTTTACACATTAAAATGGTAGTAATTCATTATAATTTTAATGTGTTTAAAGATCACGTAAAGAAAGGCTACTAGACCATTAGAAATGTTATCTTTCAATAAAATGTTATAAATACACATATATTTACTTTATTTGTGATTGGATGCCAAAAAATTGTATGAAATGTAAACAGCACTGTCAGGATGTCAAAGGAATGACATTTATAGAACTCGCTTTATATTGCAAGCATGATGCGTAAAAACAAGGTAAAATTTGCATTTCTAAAAAACGAAATGATGTATTTCTTACACATTGCTTTTTTATATTCATATGCATATGTCAATATTACTCATTTCACTGTTGAAATATTTTTTGTGAGAAATCTAGAGAACTGTGAGTATGTTGATGATGACTTAGCAAATATGAGGCTTGCAGATCCATTTGCTTTACCGGTACTTTCTAGGTCATTGTTACTAAACTGAATGACTGACATGTTTAGCCCCTGCATCGTGATACTATGCCAGACACTGGCACCTTGAAGCCTTTTGGGCTCATACTTGAATAGCTCTGAGCAGTTAGAACTAAAGTCTCAGAGTCTGAGTTCATGTTGACAGTTCCTTAAAGGAGCAGTTCAGGTTAAAAATGATGTTTTAGCTTAATGTTGCAAAAAAATAAGGGACAAATTATAAGAATATCAATTTTTTTTTTTTCGTTTTATACATGATTTATAGCATTATGCGCCATCCAGTGATGATGTTAGAGGTGGGAGAGACAGACAAGTCATCAACAGACCATCGGGCTGGCGCCTTGAGTTCGTGCTTTTCGCGTACTGTTAACCTTTGTGAATCAAATTGTAAAATGGGTTCAAGATTTAAACCATAACAGTTCGAGCCTTGCTAATTCTAACACAACAAGAGATGGGTAAAATGTAGTAACAAATGTCAGAGGAAGATCATTGAATATAGAGTGGTGCGTGTGTGATCTTTGCAGTAATATGCCTTCTGATCTAGAGTGTGTGTTGTAATGAAAGTGAAATTGTTAACAAATTAACAGGTAGCGATGAATGTATAACAATGCATGAAAATTTTGAGAGTCTGGTTTTGAATGTAGTCACTTTAAATACAGCCAGACACTGCATGATTATGAATGCAATAGACAAAGAAATGCAACAAAACTTGAAGGAAAACACTAACACAATGTGGTGTCACGTAGCTTACAAACAGTTTATTTATTGGGTGAATTTATGAACCACATTAAGCAAAAATGTGAGGACAGTGATACCGGCTTGCATAGTTAAAAAAAATACAACAAATCTTTCCTGATGCAGATGATATTTACATTGGCTTTAAGGCAATGGAGCAGGAGAATTTAGCTATTTAGATTAACTGTTTTTTCAACCTTCCCCTCCATCCTCACACATAATTTGTAAAAAAATATATATACAACAGTTAGGCGTAGAACATATACAAGAGAATAGATTATAATGCACTTGCCTCGAAATAATTTGAATGATACACCTGAAGTTGAAGGATATTTTTTGGAACATTGACTAAATAAGTGTCTTCAAAATGCAGCAACTTACATGTTTCTCTGTAGGTCTTCTCGCCAGGAGTTACATTTATTTCGGTAATTTTTTTTTTCGATACCCACTGTTTTGTTGTTTTAGAGAACTGTAACTTCAGCCCCATTTACTCGCGATTGACATTGTGATCGAGAACCGTTAACAGTTCTTGTCACCATACCATCATATGGAAAGTGTTACCTTTTAGAGGTGTATTCCAACTGTTCGTTGTGATAAGACTCAAATGCGATAGTGTGACAAAAATGGTTTGTTTGTTTTAATTCATTCAGGAATTGTGAACAAGTAATGATTTTTCTTAGAAGATGATAATCACAATAGCCAGGGTTTATCCAGTCTCTTTCTTCATTTATATAACCATGTTCACATTTCGTAAATGTAATGCCATCTTGCCACTCATGAACATTACAAAGGTGATGTATAGCAAAAGCAAACCTTTCAATAAGTTCTTGTGAATATCTCAACATGTAGCTAACGACCACCATAAGTGATTCACCAAACTGTTCTTTCACTCTAGCAATTTGTCACATCCTTTTATCAAGGACCTTTTTTTATTTTTAAACATTCAGCTATGTGCCACACATTGAATTAATGCTGATGTTTTTAAAATTAGTTTGAATTAATTTTCTGATACTTCGGTGACAGTTGGACAAAAAAAAGAGAAACATTCAAATTGGCCATAATATAATTTAGAAGTGTTTCACAACCTGCTTTTTCAAGGTCTACTCTGACAATCTCTTTTTGTAAGACAATGAAATCTATTACTTTGTTCGATTTTAAGTCCATAATACTGTACGTGACAAACTTGGCACTAAATCCAGGTGGGTCTTATTGGCTGTCACGTGAGACCGTCACTTCACGGCCTTTTAATGAATATAAAGTTTTGTTTGTATTGCAAACATGTGAATCTAACGGTCGGCTGAACAAATTTATTTACTATATCATAAAACTTAGTTTTACCGATGAAACACAAATTGAGTGTTTTGCTAAAAGTCTGTAAAGTCTCGAAACCAATGCCACATAAATACACAGCTAATGAAATTGCTACTGTGCTAAGTTGTCTGATTTTATTTCTTAACTCTGATTTCCATACACTTTTATGATTATTCTGACATTCAACAGTAACTTTTAACGAAGTTCTAATAGTTCTTCTTGAAACCTTTACCAATGGGGCACAACAAAAATCACAATAACGAATCGGTAAAAGTAAATTTTGCCAAAACACAAAACATACTTCTGGTGTCTTATGTTTTTCTTTATTTTCTTGATCTGTTACATCAGCATACATGCTTGCCTCTTTTGCTTCATAAGCATCGCCATTGTCGTCGGAAATTGTAAAAGATGTATCAAATTCACACAGACCACCTCTGAATCATAGTTTTCTACCTTACGTAATATTTCAGTTCCTATTTCGCACTGAACACCTTTTTCGGTATCAATAGTAGTCGATTCTTCTATTACCACATTAGGTTGTGTTGCACTTTCATCACATTCCATACGTTGTACATCATTACTCGAACTAGCAATAGCTTCTGTAACTATTTGTTTGCGCTCGCAAACATAAATTGACGATTTTTTTCGGTTTATTACTTCACCTTTTAAAAATAGGCTTTCTTTTTTAGCACTCTATAATTATTATAGTTTGGCATTCATCGTTCTTTCATGAAGGACGTTTGTTCAAAATCACCGTCTTTGAAATGTTTTGAACAAACGACTGTATTTCGAAGGTTTGAATGTTTTTCTGTGTATTTTAGATTCCCAAAGTTTAAATTGTTTTGGGGACTTGTTGTGATTCGGAAAACAACGGAATGACAATTTTTGATCAACACAATGTTTCTTTCTTAAAGAATTACATCCATATGCACAACACTGATCTGGCATTTTCACACAAGAGACCACTAATCTGTTTACAATAAATGAAGGATACGTTTTACTGTACAACATTAAACACTGAACTAAAAAAAAAAAACAGCACCGCCAAACATATAAGAAACACTGGCCTGTACGCTTCGCTCAATCTCTCTCTACTTAGCTCGGTGAAGAGACGCGGTTGACCGGGACCCTGGGTTGACTCGTCCTTTCTCTGACGTCATCACTTTCAAAGTGAACTCACAATGGAATGTATAGGGGTGTTAACTCGATATTGCAGAAAAACTTATTGAATTGTGTTGGCGATGTAATGGTGAACACAATGATAATATTCACTCGCCTGAGTGGGCCTTAATTTTTAGGAAAATTAGGCCTAAATGTATCTGTGCAACATATATGAGCAGTACCAAAGGGAAATAGAACTACCAATGTGGAATAGCGCAGTGGTAAGGTAGCCGAGAGAAGAAAGTGAAGGACAGACTGTAGCCTTAAGATGCTATTATGGTTGGTTATTTGGCAATCAATTGTATCACATTTATGAATTGCAAGATGATTATATATTTTCCGGGCTAGGCATTTGAGCTGGCGATTAAATAACGTATCCAGTGGTTGGATACATTCCTCTGGAACTGTGATAACTGTTCACTCTGGTGTGCCATGACCTCCGAATCTGTTACGGTATANCTCCAAATNCGTCTGTNCACGCCACTGATCGAATATGAGGATAAAGTTTTCGGTTGCCAATGGCTTAATCACCTTGTCAAGAAAGTATCAGACATGAGATGATGTTAACTTCCCTGAAGAGCTGCACGTTACTGTGAGATTGGGAGCTAAAAATATGTTCTGTTCAACATGGGGACCAAGTTTTCCCTTCAGTTCTTGAAGGCAGACGTGGAAATTTCCAACAAGTTTTCCTTCAATACTATTTGTGGGTTGAACAGTGAAATTTTTAAACTGAAAATCACCTTTATACTGCTCTTCAATAATTTGTTACCCGATGATATGAAAACATAAACCAAAACAAAAGTACATGGATGTTTTGCAGAGTTTTTCTGTATGACAATAAACATAGATATAGAGAAAAAAAGAGTCGAGTCCGACCGGGTATTGAACCCCGGTCAACTGCTTGGCGTGTGACTACCTTACCACAGCGCTACTCCACATTGTTACATCTGTTTCCCTTTGGTGCTGCTCATATATGTTGCACAGATACATTTATACCTAATTTTCTCAACAATTAAGGCCCACTCAGGCGAGTGATTAATATCATTGTGTTCACCATTACATCGCCAACACAATTCAATAAGTTTTACTCCAATATCGAGTTAACACCCCTATACGTTCCATTGTCAGTTACCACGTTATTAGTCATTGTGGAGAAAAATAAAAAAAAATACATATTTCTTATTTTTCAATTTTCTTTNATTTAAAAATAAGCCATTTTTAACCCGAACTGCTCCTTTAAATACTGATAGAAGAGGCCAGAATTTCTTTGGTTTAATCGGCTGTTCTAAGAAATGAGAAATTGTCAACATGAGCTGGATAATAGATTTCAAATACTCTGTGTGATCTTTGCTAAGGGTGATATATTTTCCGAGTGTAATCAAACATTGTTAATTTAAACAATTGCCCATTAATGAAAATTTCATTTTATATGTGCATAAAGGGTAAAAACTTAAAATCTTTAGCAGTAAAATTAATAATGTAGCTCTATAAGCCATCCGTACCAAAGTGTCAACAACATGAGCCAGAGAATGGGTTCCAAGGGTCCTTGACAAGGGCGATGTAATGTCTCAGTAAAATTAAACGTTTTTTTTTAGCTAAGATTTTGTTTGATAATTTAGTTTGCCTGTTACAGGTTCAGTTGTTACACATATAAACAATCATCCCTTTAAATAATTTCTTACAGACTATATTAAACAAATATTTGAATTGGCATCTGAAGTTTACTTTGGTATTCATCACATTTGTGCTGAATGTGGTAACTTGTCATTTATGAAGTGGATTTGATATGGTATGCTTAACTTGTCATTTATGAAGTGGATTTGATATGGTATGCTTATGAAATTGTTTGAGACTCTGATAATTGTGATAGTTTTATTTATGAAGCTCAGAAGTAAGAAGAAGCATATAAACATAGCTTATAATTTGAACTTAGGAGTTCCAGAATCATAGCTTGTTCTATCAATTAACCAAGGTGATAACTGTGTATAATATGTATTTACTAGTTATGTATGTGCTTGAAAGGCATACAAGTTAGATGTTACTGTATTTTGTCAGGATGTGTACTTAGTATCAAACCGTGTTGTGTTTGTGCCCTTTGGTATAGCAAAGGTTAGTGTGTTTTCCTTGTGAGAAAAAAAAATGAGCATGGTTAAACTCAGAAGGACAGTGAACTATTGTGCTCCACACAGCCATCAAGAAGTTAAGGAAAGAGACTGATAGAGAAATGTGGGTTGTTATTAGTCTTTATTGTTGAAATATATCTAACTTTAAAGCAGTATCTGCTCGATCTCTTTCACATTGTGAGAAGATAGTCGGAAACTGGATTCCAAATCTCAAAATGTACTTTTTGAAGTGAAATTCAAGGTAAATACTGTGTTTAAATCACAAAACCATGTGCAGAATTACTCAGATATTTTTTTTGTTTCCAGAATGAGCTAATTCTAAAGGTGCCTGTACACCGGAGGTAACATTGCTGATAACACGTGTTATTAGCATATTTTACATTACAAACTTTGCTAATAACACGTGTTATCAGCAATGTTACC
>KZ871919.1:30257-49644 GCA_003456935.1 Machilis hrabei | reverse complement strand
TTGCGTTTTAAGCGAAACGAAATTTCGCGCTACGCTTCGTTTGGATATGACAGAATCGATGCTAGTACTGTATTTATGTTTTAAAGATAAAACTCGTTACCCTCCCTCCATGCACAAGTTTCGTTCATTTTATGGAGACCTATTCTGTATTTGTCGAATTTTGAGGGCCAAGTTCATTTAGTTCTAGAAAATGTTCCACTCGAGAATTGAAACGACTGTGTTTTAGTTCGCCTGTTGACGCTTTGGTCACTAAAATTGGAATGGCAAACAGAAGAAGCAGAACAAAATAAGCCGCAGTTGAAATTGGATGTACCGGAATAGAAGTGGCAAGTAAGGTTTGTATTGCTTCTCAAGAACGAGTTTTCGAGACTTCATTTCATTCTTTTCTGATCGATCGGTGTTCACCACCAATTCCATTCGTTTTTTTTTTGGTTATCCGTTGCTTATACGTATTTTGTAAATCGACAATTCAGTTAAGTTTGGAATTATACAGTTTTGTTTACGGAGAAATAAGAGGCTATATTCGGCTGTGTCACCGGGTAAGTCATTCTCGGTTTTGGGAGAGACTAATAAAAAGTGTCCAAGCAGGTAGAATGCAACAGAAAAATGAACACTTTTATTGCTTCTGATCAATGAAAGAAGAACAATTGGCAGTCTTCTTTCCTTTCAACAAATCGAAAGTTCACAGATATAGAGTTCAAGCCACGATTTCGAGGTTTTCAAACTCAAAAATCAATTCTAATCTGGTTTTTAGGCTGCACCTACCTCTATTGGAGAAACCACAATTTTGAGAGAAGGAAGGCGCAACCTGTTATCTACAGAACTGTTTACAAGACCGAGTTCAGAATAGATGACAACATACGTTCTATTATAGTCAACACAGTGTTGCCAGTTGTTCGAAACTGTTTTCCTTATTGCCAAATAAACAAAAAGCAGCCTATAAACTCCTTCTCTTTACTAAATAAAAAGTGGCGAGGTGAAAACGGTGTTCTATTTGAGTCTGGATTTGACTCAGGCTGTTACGAACCCATCGTCACATGTGTTGACATTGTACGGAAAATAATCTGATTACTTTAAGTTTTCAACATTTGGAGTGTTTTAATTTTCACACTCGTTCATTTGAAGTGTTGACCAGTGAACGTAAGAAATGAAACGACATTAATTATTATTTGAAAGTATCAACGCCTGGTCATGAATGCATTTTGTGTGATTCCCAGCCAGTTTCTTGTCGAGACCCAATAACGGCGAAGACGGAACAGAACAGAACGCCTGTCGATGCCCACAAACAAAAGAAGCAAGCAAACAATTCTTCTTGTCTCTAAGAAGGAGATGTGCGCTCAAAACAAAGAGCGGTGGTAATCCTCAGCAAGAGATGGGAGCGAGATAAATAGTGAGAACTGGACCAGATGTTACCCACTAAGACTTATCTTTCTCTTCTTCATCTCTCCTCTCTGCTTTTTCATCTCAATCTGCAATATATTCTCTCGCAATGACTGCATACTTGGAAGAAATCTATTTCCAGCAAATTGCAGCCTCATCCGTAAGCAAAGTATGAAAATGAGCGAGCGCATTTTGAGGTGATGACGCCAGTAGCGAGAGATGCTTTAAACTAAAAATTCACCATTGATGACAGAAATTGATGTTTATTATTTAAACGTTTATGTTTTTTCGACGAGATATGAATGAAAAAAAGTTATAATTAATTGAGTGCGATTATCTCTTCGCATCCTTGTATCTGATTTTGGTTTAGAATAAAGTTTCTGAAAATACTCCACCCATGACGCAATTCTGTCTGAAGTGGTTGTGGTTCTTTCATCAGTACACGGTGGATTAGTGTGTGAATTCTCATGCCAAATGTGCTGAGAAAGTCCTTCACATTAAAGTTTGTGACTGCTCACTGAATTATGACCACATGTGCACTCGTTGTATTTACATTCGACTCCACCATAATTCGTGAACAGATCTCGCTCACCTGCCTTTCTACAGCATCCCACATATGTTCAATGGGATTGAGATTGGGTGATTCAAGTAGTTCATATGGAACTATTCCTGCCCCAGATAAACCTGATCATGATAGCAGAGATATCTCTCGAAACGTAGGTAACCAGACAAAGTCAAACTGATTGGTAGAGAAATAAATAAACTATTATGAAAAACATTCAGATTATAATCCTCATGAAATAAATAAATCAAATGATTTCAAACCCGAGTTCGACTTCCATGAGCGGACAACATTTTTTTTACTGAATCATCACTCACTCAGTCTGATTGAGTGAGATGATCAAAGCTAAGATCATTGAGTTTCAGGTCCTGGCCAGGATTCTGTTTGTCTACTGCTTGTTTTGTTTGTGGACACGATGATTGGCTTCCATAAGAAAACGACATTTATTTGTATGTTCTTCTTTCATTTGTAAGTGATAGTGATAATCGAACGTTTTATGATGTTTAAGTTTCTTTTAAAAAAACGCTGTTTGAGGTCACGTGACATTTTTAAAACTGGCGATTATTGTTGACCGAACCAAATTACTGAGGTTTTTATTTTAATTAGAAGGATTTTTTGTGCGTGTCTCTACGACGATTCTCTTAGAAAAAGTGGACAATTTTCGACCAAATTTGACCAAATGCTCAGCGAAATTGTCGATCAAAGTGTTCGACAGTACTGGAGACGAACATTTCTGATTAAAATACTCCCGAAGGAAACATGTTTTCTAGACAAAGTGATTGCCAAACCTTTTTACTCATTTATGACCAAAACTTTGTCAAGACCGAAGAAGAAGTTAAAAAAATACACGAAATTAACATTTTCTACAAAACTATTTCTCTACAAATTACAATTTCTTTGATTAGTTCTGATTATTCTTAATTTTCACTTGTCTAAAATAATGTAAAAACCGACAGAACGAGAGAGATCAAGTCATCTTGGTTTCTTGAGTGTTAAAATGTAATAACTGGTTGTTTATAGCATCAAATATTAACATGGATTACAACAATTTTTATTTAATTAACCTCAAGAATTAACATTCTCTTCATGAGACATTAAAATGAAACAAACACTGAAGTATAAATTCAAAAAATATTTTACTCAAGTTCTTGAGAGGAGAATTTTAATTCCTGAAACGCTATGTTAAATAAAAATTGTTTTAATCCATTGTAATATTTGATGGTCACGTGCTATAAATAACCAGTTATTCGAATGTGTGAGTGCTCCCAGGTTCAAACCAACTTGATATACTGAGCTTAAAGGAGTTTATCTCTCTGCCTGACGAGCACTTCTGGAAGGTAAGTAGTCGATGTAAAAGAACCAACCACCGGTTATATTCAATCATTCTGAAGCAACGTTGCGACGCGGATGGGGTCTCCAGTAGATGTCAGAAACGTGAGGTGATATACTGTCACTCTAGAGTAATACTTGGAAAACTACTCGGCTTAAGCATTTGATTGGTTTAGCTCATCGGTCTCAATTTCACATCAAATACGCCATTTTGAAAATCAATTAGAAAATGGCTAGCACGACTGATACAGTCGAAAGAAATGTGAGTCTTGTTGTAATTACATTAAACTCTCGTTTTCGTATTTGTCAACTAGAAGCGTACTATTTGCTTCGCACGAAACGTATTTCAAAATATCAATTGTTCATTTTGACCTGACGCTCAACTCTTTATTTGGCCTGTTTCGTTTTATGTTCACTTACATTAAAAAACAATTATGTTTTTCATTCTTGTCGATCAACTAACAAAACAGCACTATTTCTTCTTTCTCTTCATGGCCAAATACTAGAAAAGTTGTTGTGACAAACACCAGAATATATGAAAATGGTGTCTCGAAAACCGCTCTGCAAGCGCCTGTGCAACATCTGAAGCAGCCCGCAGTACACTCGAGTTATGTGCGTTGACTGATTTGAGCTCATGAGGGGGCTGATTTCAATTTCATACATTCGAATCACTGTGATGTGGAGGGGAAATTAATACTCAAATTGTAGGAGTTCATCTAATGCTAACAAATATACTTAAAAGTATCTTCAGATGTTGGTTTTTGTATAAACTTAATTCATTAACGAAAATGGATTGTTACGGTGCTTGTAGGGTCAGATGTTGTAGACGTGAAAAAAAAATGGTCAAAAGTTTGGACTACCGAAAATTAAAAAAAGTGATCTTGGAAAGAATGAGATTGATGAGAATTCCAACATTCTATTTGACCTAATCACACGTTCACTTTTCTCATCACAAAATACGTTTGTTCACCCAATTGATAAGCTTTGAAGCATACCGACATTAGAATATATTGACACTCATATTTGAGACATAATTTGGATCTCAATCATTCAGTCAATTTTTCAAAAGGTTAAGATTGAAAAAGGACAATGTTTTTATTAATGTTGTGCTGGGTTGGATGTGGCGTATTTTTCTCAAACGAAATGTTTTCGTCGTTTGCAATTGTGATTCAAAAAATGCTATCAACCTAAACTTTGAAAATGAGGTCTAAACAGAATGTTATTTCTCGTCAAGAAGCCGATTTTTTTTAATCCACTCATTAAAAGATGAAGGCAATTCAATTATATTGGATGCAACAGAAACGAATACACTCTTCTATAATTCCAAGAGAGAGATTTAGTCTCGTGATGGACCGCTCAATATCGCTGTTCAGCCAGAACGAAAAAACGAGGTGAGAATTTCAAGCGGAAGCGAAAATTGATTTAGGAGTTAATCTCCGATTGGTTGACCACTCTCTTCCTCCTGAGCACGACAGAAAGACAGACAGACAAGCATTGCGTTTACGGCTCACGGCACGACTACCGTTTCGAACGGCGTCGGGTTTCCGGTTGACGCCACACAAATAACTATTTCGCGTCGCATTTTCCGAAATGCATAGCCCACGTTCCCCGTTAACGACAACATCTATATTCCGGACAGTCCGAGGGGGGTGGCCATAAAATTATGCGGTCAATTTGACCCCATCGCAGGGAGTGAAAGAATACCGGTTTTTAAAATTAACAGGGTTTTATTTTACTATGCTTGTGAATAAGCATTAGAACTGACATTTCATCTCTATGGGCAACGTTATGCTTCCTTTTGTGAGAGTGGTTTCATTTCAGAGCATTTAATGACAAATGGAGGATTGTAATAGTAATTCCACTAAATTAAGGTAGTATCCAAAAATAAGATTTGTGATCGAAAAAAATGCTTGGTTCTTAACTGTTATCCCCATTGAAACTGCACAACTCCTCTCCCTCTAAATCTCTGTGCGTGCAGTAATCGGTCTCGGAGTTTTCATGTAGGTAGCGTTTTGTTCTGGGGTGGAATCCATCCCCGCATGGCTGAATAGCTGTATCGTCTCCTGTTTAAGCTCTATTTCTAAGCCATAAATACACAGTACGATCAAAAAGTTCCGGGACTGATGTTGCCGTAGATGTATAAGTAGCGCCATCTCTGTGTGTCTGATAAAACTAATTAGTATGAACCTTCTATTCAAATTTCACTGAATGGGACTCATTTTGTAGTAAGCAGTGACGGTTTGAAATTTTGTGTTTTTTCTTTCGTTGTCACTATTGTCGAGATGGAACGCAATCAAACTTTGTTTTAAATGTGGTAAAAGTAGGTCTACGCAGGAGTACTTGGTCGCCTTTTGAAAAGAATTCGCAAGGTTAGACCAGAAATGTACCAATCGGAGGAATGATTTCTCCTCCATGACAATGCTCCTACACATTCGTCACTCATTGTTTCGCAATTTTTCGCTAAAAATCGGTGACAGTGATCAACCATCTCCTTATTCGCCGGATTTGGCTCCGACCGACTTTTTTCTGTTTCCCAAATTGAAAACAGCACTGAAAGGAGGCCGTTTTGAAGAGTTAGACACCATTCAGAAGAATGTCTTGAACTCGATTGCACAGCAGGAAAGACTACGTGCACGCCTTCCAGCGGTTGTAAGAGCGATATCAAATGTGTATTGAGAGAGAAGGGATGTACGTGGAATAATAAAGAATAAAATGTCATATATCTGAAAAATTGTGTTCTCAGTAGCACTTTTTGAACTCCCTGTACCAAACATTAGAAAAACATCACTGCCTCAATATTAAAATGTCTATTGCACTTTTACCTGAAGCGATGCCAGTTGGCAACAAAGTCTTACATTTCTAATTTTGGGAAGATTCTATAAATTATTTTCCGACCGCTGACGATTTGCTATGCATCTCACAATGGGAGGTCACGGTGACGTCATCCATAATGTGGCTAATTTTTAGGGACTCTCTGATGAAAATAAAAACGACACTTGTTCGAGCTTTACATACACTTCTGCTCAAAAGACACTTTATTTTGATTTTTTAGAGATTTAGAGGTCTATTGTTAAGATATTGGGATTCTATGTTCACAAAACTCATCTCCCCCGACATTTCCTTCAACTGCGTCACTTTTTTCCTGTCCACTCTGCGTCATAAATTTTCCTATCTCATTATAGTTCCCTTAAACACGGGAACTGCGTGGGCTCCTCGGGTTCACTTCTAGTGTTAACTTCTTGGTGCAAGGACACTACAATTTCCGAAATATGACAGGTAAAAGGGGACAGCGACCGAAATATCTCCGTGGCGGAGATAAATGGACTTTTCCACATCTCAAACATATTTTAGGTATGTATTGTCACACAAATTTAACTTTAAAAAAATTCGATTTTGTTAAATTGAATAAAACTCTTTGCAAATAATCATTAATATGCTTTAATTTTTGACTACAGATACCTGAATATCACTCTAAAACGATTGCATTAGAACACCATCTTCTAATCCGATATATAACTAAAAAATGAAAATATGATATACTTTTGAGCAGGAGTTTAGAATGGACCTTGGTTATTCCAAACTTAATTATCGAAAATTGCGTGAGACGGCATATGAACCGTACGATTAGAACGAAGGAATACGAGGAGTGGTTGCCCTTTGCTAAGGGGCAGATTCTTACGCCGATGATCGGGTTCAAAGCATTTTTGTTTATTATGTTTTTTTCACCGAAGTAATAAATAACTAATACCTTCACAATATTATTTACACGTTCATTTCGTGTTTTTTCTTCTTTCTTTGTACAGTTTAACAGTTACTTATTTTCATTTTAGTTATGTATTTTTTTTTGAAGTTTTAACAGATTTGAAAAAAAATGTTTATTCATTACGCTACAATAATGCTACTACTTACTTCCTTAATACTTATATACATTATTTATTACTTCAGTGAAAAACGTAATCAACAAAATTGCATTGAACCCCGATCACCGGCGTAGGAATCAGCCGTTTTACCAATGGACCACCACTTCAAATAGTCCTTCGATCTAAGCGTAATGTTGATATGCCATTCAGGAACAATTTTCGATAATTATTTTTTGGATAACCAAGGCCCATTCTATGCAAAGCTCGAACACGTGTCTTTTTTCTTTTCATCAGAGAGTCCCTAAAAAAATTATCTAAATCCCCGATGACCTCCCCTTGTCAGTTCTTTCGATTTAGCGTTTTGCAAGTTGCGATTATCTTCTATTCCTAATATGAAACTCAGAAATATCAGTGACAAGAAAGAGGCGAACCACCGTTTCAAGAATCAGTCTTCGTTGAAATTTCAACCACTTCAAGATACAGTTCACGTGGAATCTCCAAGCATCAACACTAACGCCCCACCGTGGAACGGCTTGGACCCAAAATCAGTAGGTTTCTCATGACTGACAAATTGCAGGAAACAAAACTTTTTGGCGAACTCTGTACTTGGACAGTTGAAACGGCAACCAGTTTTTCCTTCACTGAAACAGCATCCGGTGGCTTTAATTTTAACGATTTAAATCTTTCGAATGGAAAGAATGTTTAGCTTCTCTTCATTTCATGCTCCGTTACTTTATACGCCTCTTTCGAACTCTTTCGAATAAGCCAATGAGATGAAGCTACTTGCCGTTCCTAACGTTCCGGAAAGACTTTAAATGTTTGATCTCGAATGGAAGATTTGTCTCATTAAGTAAGCACATCACTCGATGCGGTCATCGATGAAGCAGCTCAAACTATTTACGCGCCTCTTGGGAAAAGCTGTTGCCCTTTTATATTCCCAGGGAAGGAATAAGGCCACTTTCAAATCGAGTCTCACTCAAAACCCAGGTCTTAACTTGAGCTCTGGTTAAAATCAAACATTGATCGCAATGCCAACTTGGTGATTATCAAAAGCATCAATTCCACTTGGTATGCAGAGAGTGATGCCAATTCCCTCAGAGTTCAAACGAGACAATTCTTAGAAAGCAGCTATTTATGACGCTGATTAAAAAAACGCAATTAAATTAATAACATTAATATTACAGAGTCGCTTAATTATATGCTTGCCTGATAAAGAAAATGACAATTTAAGATGCACTTAGACGGCGAAATAGTTTTAATTAATTAACAATAATGTGCGTAGTTCAGCTTCGAAGTAAAATGCACCTCAGATACCGTATATGAACAGTCAAGGCCTGTATGGTCTAGTGGTTAGTGTAGCTACAGTACCAGCATCGATTCTGTCATATCCAAACGAAGCGCAGCGCGAAATTTCGTTTCGCTTAAAACGCAATATTTCGTTCACTTACCAAGCTACGAAAAATTGAATTCGCTACGCCTTAACAAAGCCCAAAGACTGACAAATTAATAACCGAAACTTCGTCACGTGTCTTAAAAAATGTGCTCGTGTGAAGTGGGATTTATAGATCCAGTTCCGTTGCGTCTTTTTTATCTAGCCGCATTGGAATGCACTTTTAAGGACAAGAAAATAACGTAGAATTGTATCCATTAGAAACGGAACTCGCCTACACGCGGAGTAGGGAAGTTTTATCGGAGCGGATGTGATGTGTAAGCAACCGACAAATTCAGCAAAACGCTGTTTCTACGGATGTGGCCAATCCGACCGTGCAGCCTCCACGTGGTAAAGTTAATGCCGACGGTAATTACGCAATGAAATAACAGGAAACTTTCGCCAGCAATAATTCACACCAATTCTTTATTATTCACTGAAGTTGACTTTAAGTGATATTGGCCTTTTCAAACAACGATAGACAAAAATCGCTGATCAATAACATCAGTTTACCATGAAAATGAGATATTTTGCGGATTTAATTAAAGTTGAGGTTAACCAAAGCTCATTGGTAGACGTNCTGGTTGAACTGAATTTTTGTCAACCTCAACGCGGTAAATTAAGAAAGTGGGTTGCTGTTTAAAAATATTACGTTTTTTGCAATATCTCAAATATTTTGACCTCTAAAGTCGAGTTGTCCCTTTTGTCTCTAACATTTGTTTTCGAAATCTCTTAATTTGAGAGGTTTAATAACTTTTTAAATAAAATAAACGAAAATAAGTGTTGGGGGAGTTTCGGCGTGTTCACGAAACTAATATTGATTCTTGAATAACATTAATTCTTTCTCGATCATTTATCATTCCGGGTTCACACGTGAAAATAAATTAAGCGTCTGCTGAAGTCAACACGGGAGTTCTCAACACTGGAATCCACAGCAACCAAGTTGAAAATTGATACCACTTTTATTTGAACCTTTATTAAGGAGTACATGAAACAATTGGAAATGGTAGTGCTGGATTTTCAGCTTGTGGGATTTTCCCAAATAACCTACTTTAGGCTGAGACTACACTAAGCGTTTTAGCGGGAAGATTAGAACACATTGTTTCTAATTAGACCGTCCGCACTTGTCCGGTCTAGCGGGATGAACGGGAAGTGACCGCAATTTGCTGCCGTCTGGCGGGATAATGCACAACTGTGTAGGAACAAGAATACCTTCAATTCTGTCAGAGCGTCTACACTGAGCATGTGCGGTCTCCTTTCTTCAACAGTCTGTCTTGTGTTGATATGGATACATTTATTTCCTCCGGACAAGTAGGTTTTCTCAAGGAAGCTATTTTTTCCTTATGTGAGTTCGCTTGATGTTGATGAATTCCGAAAAGGAATTAATGGTAGTATAGGTAAACAACTTAGTCCTGACCTCGGCGCAGAAGACGAATCTAGATCAGACAGTGCATTCCGGAAGGAAATACATTGGAGCCGCTGAGTGGCAGGGGTGATGAAAGAGAGTACTGTTAGGATTTCATATCCTCTTCCCTCCCCCAAATTCAACGAGCAGTTAGTCATGACTCCGTCCTCCATGGAAGAGTCTAAGAACTCATTTTCCTATGTTATGGTAAAATGTAAAAAATATTTTGCTAGACTCACGATCAATATGAAACGGGTGGACCCTCTGATCAGCTGACAATAATCTTCAAGGGCTCAACTTTACACTGATCGATACGAGACTGAATAAGTGTGGGATCGGGTTATATTGGAAACCTTCCCGCCAAAATGGACACGAAAAAACGCGTAGCATAGTCCCGGTCTAAGTTTTAATATAATAAATTGACTTGTGCATTTCCAAGTCCTTGTACCAGTTGTCAACTGTTAAGGCAATGTTTTTTAATTATCGATGGCTTATTGTTTTCAAGCACTTAGCATTAATTTTCTCTATGACTTACGTTAGTTAGATTTATATATATTTTGTACTCACTGAAGAATGTTGAATCTCTGTATTACTTAACCTTCCGTTCAATTCGAGAAAGTCCTTCTGTGTGGTGGCCAATTTCCTGATATATAATTCCCAAATCTCCATCGTCCACTTTTTTTCTGATGTCTTGCCAGAGAAGTTAAGAGATGAAATTCTGTGCTCGGTGTTTTCCGTTTGCCGAGGTCACTAAGACCGGGAAAAATACCCAAATGTATGTACGTACATATTTTCAGCTCAAACCCTGTTGTTAAGTTCATAATAAAATTATTTAGAGCCACAGAAAAGATACTCAGGAGTTTAAGGGGCAAAAATAAAATATACTAACATTACTCGAATAGTAACAAAAATCAGTACGTGGACATTTTTGGAGTCCATGCAACTGAAAAAGATAGTAAACTACACTCCATCAAAATCGAACCATATTGCCCAACTGACCGAAACACTTAATTCAAGATAGGGCCACAAGAATTGGTACTTTTTGTTGGGGGAAGGGAGACTGAGCTAAAATTCAAAGTAAAAATTAATGTGGTGATAATTATTTAAGACCACACTTTGTGGGTGAAGGCTCACCATGTTCCCATATTTTACAAGAAAATTACAAATGAGAAATGAAAATGACGTTTTTATGGCCCCTGAGCTAGACATTGTCGTCAAATTCCGTGTACCTGTTGTCATGGAGGTGGATAGTAAGGGCTATCTTTGACATCGCAGCGTCCCATTGATATAAAATAACCCAAGACTAACTATTCGTCGTTACGATCCATACTAGACCTGTATCACACCTGTGACATCATAATCTCCAAGCAAGCGTAAAGGTCAGTTCTTAGGATACTACCAAGTTGCTGCACTTTACTGCAGAAAAAGTCATAGGAAAGTGCGTGTCATTTAGAACTGGCTTAATGACACTGAAATAGAAGTGGGAAATTATTTCAGTGACATCGAATGATTCAGGATCTGACTTTTCACTTCCTTTTTGTGACTTTGTATAATGGAGTTTCATTGGCAGTTCTTTTATTTTACATTCGGGACATGTTTAAGAAACGTTTGTAAATGCAAGAGTCTTAGAACTTGCTCCCCTTCACACAACTGTACGTATGACGTCACATTCAGTTAGTTGACCAAAAGTCTCACTGGTATCTTTAATTATTATATTTTTGGACTTCAGTAAGGCATTCGATAAAGTGCCGCATGCTAGACTTCTTTGCAAGCTACGTGCTTATAATCTGGACATATCTGTGATAAACTGGATTTCGTCTTTTTTATCAGGCAGAACTCAAAGAGTAACAGTAACGGGTTGCATGTCCGATGCGGCTGCCGTAGTTGCCGGGGTACCCCAGGGGAGTGTGCNGGGTAAATTAAATTCGCTATTACGTCTTTCAGGTTGTTATTATTATACATAAATGATATATCTTCGCGAGTTCAGGTTAGGGTTAGGCTTTTTGCTGACTATACAGTTCTTTATCGAGAAGTCGTACAGGATTGGTGTGACACATGGCAGATTACACTTACTTCAAAAAAGTGTTCGACAATGCAGATGTAGAGATCTCATCAAAGGCTATTCAGTAGCTATACTCTTCATGGAGAAACGTTAAAAGTAGTGAAAGAATACAAATACTTCAAGGGCGTTATTGTTAGTGATGACCTTTCGTGGAATTCTTATATAAGTTATATCGTGGGTACACTTGGGTTTCTTCAGAGGATCTTCGTCCGATGTCCACAACATGTTAAACAAATTGCAATGTACAATACATTAGTTCTCCCTATTATCCAATACTGTTTGGGACCCCTATGAAGTAGGGTTACAAAATCATGTTCAGTCAGTACAATGACGGGCAGCTAGATTCGTTTTGGGCCAATGGGATAGGATGGATAGTGTAACCGAAATGTTAGGTTGGGAAAGAACCTTGCAATGTATATCGTCTATAGATCGTGTAGAATTAGGAGAGAGATTAGAACAGTTAGCCAGTTCTCATTCTCAGGTAAGTAAATGTGTGTGTAAGAGGTTATACAACCTGCAACTTACATAGCTAGGTGCTACAGACCGAGTGGATAAAATAAAGGAAATCAGATACAAGAGTAACGCAAAGTACTTTTGGTCCTTTTTTCCTTGAACGATTTGACATTGACATCGCGTAAACATGGGTTCGTAACACATGGTACTGTCGTACCCCCTGCCAAATGCCATTATGGTGATTGCGGGGTAAGATGTAGAACTGCTTTTTTTAATTTACCAATAAAATCAATACAGAGAAGCCATTCAAAAGGAATTTTCCGTTAGATGTTCAATACAAAAATAGTTGACGATCAATAAATATGTTTTAAATTCCTCAACGAAATTATCTGTAAACAGGCACAAAAGAAAAGACACCTCATATCATAACTAGTCACGAACGGACAACGTGACGTGACCCTTAGGGACATTTTATTGCCCCTGAAAATTCTTAATAGGCGTCGTGAGACACCATTTTGTTTTTGTTGAGCCATAGAAAACCTTTTCTTACAAAAACACAACAAATTAATTGTGCTTTTCGTTGTCTTAACAAAAGTAAAAACAATAAGCACCTTAACTTGGATTCTATTTCACAGTTTCGTCAAGCTAAAAATTGTCCACTGCAATATTATACTTACGTTTCTCAATCGTTTAAATAGAGAAACGTCATTTGTGCCGTGCAACTGATTTCTAGTTGTCTCGTCCTTAGTTCGCTTTTCTAAAGGCCGGAAAGTTTATAAAGATTAATGATCTGAAGACTAGGTCTATAGCCACATGCACTGAATTGGCCAGAGCTGCTGCCTCGTGGGAGATATGCCTTCACCTCGACATTAATTTACTCGCGAGAGACAGATTGTGCGGTAAAGAAGGAAACATACTCACTAATCACTCTCATTCCAGATCAATAGAACCAAGGAGGTGATAAAATCAACCTTTTACTTACAATAATAAAGTCACCGTACATTTTGTATGTCTCATGCAGTAATAGCATCATTGGAAGTGTTTAGTGTCAACTGTTATGTAACGCGAGTGGTCATCGAATCACTAATAATAAGAAAAGAGTCGAAACCCAATGAGCTGGAGTAGACAGTAAAAGTTATGTTACTCGCACTGATAGTAAAAATGTTTTTGTGTAATGTAGGTCTAAGGACATACACTCAAAATCTAGAAGAACTTTATTAATCCGTTTACATTCGGTCGTCTTTGAACAAATCATTCTTGCCTCTAGTTCGAACCCGTAGCCATTATAGAAAAAGCAATACAACAGACTGATGTATTCATGTTTTCTGAATTTGTCGTGGAAGAATCAACCATCTACGATCAATAATTTGAAGGATATTGGTGTTGCCTCAGAATGACATACGTTTAACTAGATTCGAACCCACGTCTATTATCAATAAATGTTTACANCGAGACTAAGCTAAATAACATGAACATACTTTGGGAGGAAGAATGAACCTCTACGAAAATACCTTTTGTCAAAATATTTAGAGAACATAAAAAGTACTCAAATATAGAGTAGGAAAATCTGAACTCAGAGGAGTCTAGTCCAGTGATTGTTAAGAGATTTGATTAACGTTGATAATGACGATGCACCAAATCTGTTTTCAGCATCTGATTGCCCCAAAAGAACACCGAAACGAGAGTAACTCTGTGACAGAGGCTATATATATGGATCAGTTTCACAAGCCGTCAATGGGAGAGTTGCCCTGCACGCTAGTAAAAACTGCGGAAACTAGAATATGAACGGTAGGTGTCACGCGCAGGTCGTGTGACGTCAGCGGAGGATACCTCGCTAGCCAGCCAATACCTGAGCCAGCCCGAAAGAAAACGCGGGAAAAGATATACTCAAGTCATATGGTGTATCCTCCACTGACGTCACAGGGCTACGTTCATATTCTAGTTTCCGCGGTAAAAACTACCCCGTTCACGAACATCTCTTCTGACGGACAGAAAATCCAATATGCTGCCAGCCCGCCATCTATTACCTACGACGCTAACTACAGCAATAACCTGAATGCCATCTACCATAGAAACTGTGTACCACTTACTTAAATCGTTTGTTTATATACACCGACAGCAGCAAAACACAATCATTACTTCTCTTAGTTGAAATTAATAGTTATTTTAATTGTTAAGTGGGTTTTCTAGAATTCCAATCAATCGTAAATAGTCTTTAAGCACGTGTGCCGATTTCGTTCTTCTTCTAGCTTGAAAACACAACCATTATTAATATCGATATTCTGAAAGTTTATACCAAACGCAAAGAGGACACAATCGTCACGGAAAGAAAAGTTAAAAGTATAAATTGTATTTACTAGCGTCAGTAACCAGTAGCAACCAGAAGCGTGCAGGACGTTTTCTGTGAACGCCATCATGGATCGATGATGATGATGTTTGGTGTTTTACGTCCCGTCGACACACCATGGATCGAGATCCTATACTTGAACTTTCCCATTCCGGCACGTGCAGGGCGTGCGATGTGTATGTCCCGGGCTTTGCCGGAAAGGCGATGACAAATAATATAAGCTGGACATGATTCGTTTTTATTTGTTTATCAAATTACGTAAGGGTTAGGCCACAACAATGTTCAAATTTAAATTACAGAATGCAATTACATTGTTATAGAATATTAAACACAAACTAATGCATACGCTCTACAGTACGCATAAGTAATCCTAAAAATTAAAAAAAATAATTTAGAAATAAAGAAGTGTTTACACATAGCTACAACCTTTGTAATATGTTGGTGACATAATTGCAATTAAAACATATATTATAGAATATGAAGGCAATGCATGCACAAATATAAAAACTTCTTACAAAGGAAACATTTTTTTAGCAATTTCACGCGAAAAATCATTGAACTACACTTTTATATCCATTTTAGACATTGAATTTGTCCATTTCTCTGTTACAGAATAAGGCATAGATTATTTTATTGGTGTACTGTTATAGCAGTAAGCTACCGTAGGCAATTTGTATTTACTTTTTAGGATACAGGCGCGAGAAATTTACTTACAGTATCGCTTACAGAACGCTGTGGTACGTACATGTAGTATTAAGTCATAAAGAGTTGTAGACCAATTCTCGCACATTGTTTAAAATTGATTGAGCTGTTTATATAATAACTAGCTGGGTCACCCGTTGAAAAAACAACGGGTACAAAGGAAATCCGGTATCATCAACAGGAAATATACATCGACCTCTGGCTTCGGAAAAGAGGAGATGATATACTGTACTCTTGGCAGGCAATTAAATACCAAAACGCAGGAGGTCTGTGATAAGAAATTGCCAAAGTAGAGCGCAAGTTTTAATTTTTAAAGTCTCCAGGACGTTAATGTACAGTTTGTTTATATATATTTTCAAGTTTTAATTTTTAAAGNTGCCAAAGTAGAGCGCAAGTTTTAATTTTTAAAGTCTCCAGGACGTTAATGTACAGTTTGTTTATATATATTTTCAAGTTTTAATTTTTAAAGTCTCCAGGACGTTAATGTACCTGTTCACTTCCATCAATATTTAATTCTGTTGTCATGGGATCTCCCACTCATGTAAATGATCAAGTTTCATCGAATGGTTAAAAAGTTACCCCAAATAAACCTTTTGCTGTTCCCCTATAGCACCTTTCGTTAGCCCCCCAAAAGAATACATAATTATATTTTGACCCACCCTTTTGGGGGAGGGGGATCCGATGGGAATTTCGTGCCAGGAACAATTCGTGCACCCTTTGGGGTTGGAAGCTACCTGCCTTCCAAATTACAGATTCGTACGTCTTTTGGTTCCCGAGATTTTTTCGTCTGGACATCGGACAGAGGATACGGTTATTATTATAGTTTGATGATGATGGTAATTAGTCTCACGCTATATTTCACTTGCAAAATAGGTTGCATCGGNCTTGTCTTACTATAGGGTAAACTACCAGGTATTTGAGGACCCAAATATTGATGTCTAGGCTATTTGTAGGATACAACATTGCATAGGCATTGTCTAAGGTAATGGGAGTACATAGGTACCAATGTACAAGAAAGCTTTAACATCATAATAGATAGGCCTGACTCGCTAACTGTAATTCAAACAGGCCTAGTGAATAATCATCTGCCAATGATTCGATATTGTTGTAGGTGTCCACTTGATACTGAAATGGATGAGAGTTATATGCGTCGTGAGAACTGGAAACCTGAAAAAATATTTCATGTGTGCAGTCCGCACTTTTGACTAGAGGATTATAAAGCTATCATTTGAGTAGAATGACATACTTTGAAGACAATTGTTTCGTACACTTTTACCTGAGCTTGTTCCTAAGATAAGAAAGAGCTAATTTCAATAAAACATTAAAAAATGAATGGAAACCTTATGCTTGTTTGTGAAGTTTTTTTTACTTGAAGCAATTAAGTCTCATCAGCAACACAAAATATGTATAAAGTTAATAATGAATAAACGAGAAAAAAATAATGGGTACAGTTTTACCAAAAATAGTGGGGTACAAGTATTTCAAAATACTAAAAAAATCACTTTGTTGAAATAAAGGAAACTATACAGATAATATTGTAGAAAGATACCGTAAATGTATTCTGACATACGAGTAAAAAGTTACACCAAGAGTTATACTATTAATGGCCACCTCCCACAACAAGATTAGTGACAGAGTTTCATAAGAGGAACTTGTTTGCAATTAACATGATAATCTTAACCCTGTAAGGACGAGAGTTAAAAATTTGTAACGCTTCAAATTATATTTATTATTGGCTAAACCAAAACGAACAAGCACCTGGGCCTAAGTCAACAGATTTGTAAATAGTTCTGTAATATTTTCTCAGCTTTTGTGCTTTTCAGTGTTTATTGTAAACTGTGTATAGTGTTTTGTTTGGGGAGGATTTTATATGTTTTGTTGACTGAAGACAAAGTAGATTCTTTAACAATGATGTTTAAATTTGCATAAATTACATCCAATCAGTTAATTTTATTGTTTGAATTTCTTCGTATGTAACGGATGTGTCAAATTTGTACGGGTAAAGTTTAAAATAAAGTATTATAAATTCACATTTTTTTTATTTTTCATTGTTTTTATGATCATAGGGTCCATCTCCAATAGAAAAAAGGATAAATACTTTTGTTTTAATTTTATTTCATAATTCTGTCCTTAGAGGGTTAAGCGCATCGCCCACGACTCTATTTTACAAAAGAGTTTCATAGACTCACTTTTAACCTGTCTGTTGGAAAGTAAACACAAACGTCCCGCTAGATCCAGAGCGATTGCGACTTCTGCAAGCCGTGGTTTTAATTTACTTTTTTTAATAATATGTATTACCTTACCTAACCTTATCAAACTGACCTAACAATCAATGACTTTTCTTTCTTCTTTTTTATGACTTTGATTTACTTCTGTGTTGCATAGGTATGTTTTGTAATTTTTGATGTGTTCAACTTGTCAGTGCTTACATGTTGTATTCAGATGCTTGAGGCTACCATCTTTTTTTTCTTGTTTCTATGACTTTGATTTCTTCTGTGTTGCATGGGTATGTTTTGTATGTGTTGTAGTTTTTGTGTTTGTTTGGGTTTGTGCTTGTGTTTTAATTGTTTTTGTTTTTTCACTGTTTGTTTGTTGTGTATGTAACTATAATTGTATTTCTTCTTTTGACGTATTCTCATACCATTGTATTTTGGTCATATGGAATAAATCGATATTATTATTATTATAAGTATTTGCACTTACGCCCCCCCCCCCCAAGTCGTCCATTACCCATCAACTAATTTTCACGGACGCTCTGGGTCTGACGAATCCTGTAAACACAAAACAGCGGCATTCTGATTGATGGTTGTTACCTGTCCTTTCATTAAATGTTTTACCTGATCGAACTTTCGTCAAACGTGTCTGTGATTGGTCGTCTTATACAATAATCCTCTTACCCGATACGATCAGTTCTATCGAAAATTGCAGAGAAATCGCTTGAGAAATTCCTTGAAATGGGCTCTTATACTATTCGCAAACACCATTATTCATGAAACTCTTTCAGTAATCTTCTCGTGGGAGGTGGTCATAAGGACGTGTTTGGTTGTAAAACAGTTCGGAGCAAATCAAACAAACTTATTTTATTTGCCAATTTTAAAAAAGCTAATACAATATCACTACCGTTAATTAAAGGAATATATTTTGGGTATCAATATTGTGTGCTTTTATTACTTTACAAATCTATTTTTTATTATATAATAGTGAAATGGAAAAATTCAATGTCTAAAATTGGTTTTAAATGTGTTTCAGTGATATTTGGCGTAAAAGTGTTAAAAAATATCTGTTTTGTAAATAAAACTGTATGTTGTACTTATATGCATTTTAGTACGGATGAATGAACTTTTGTCTGATATTCAATAACCAATTTAATTGTATTATATAATTTTAACTAGGCAATTCCTGTGGCCTAACGCTTATGTAACTTAATTAACAATCAAAATAAATCATATCGAGCTTCTGTTATTCGTCATCGTCTTTCCCGTAAAGCCCTATTATCTACCTAGCTCACTGTAGTGAACTATAGTCTTCCTGCTTTCATCACCAGACAAAGGTAATCGAAAAGAAGGCTTAACCTTTCCAACATACAGCAAGCGTTTCACTTTTGCCTTGAGTTCAATGGTTTCTTCACACACTTTTCAGATCCGACCATATATCCGATGTATCTTACACCGTGGATCCGACGAATGAAGAGAACAAAAGATATTTATAATCAAGAAGTACAAAGCGCCGTAAAACCCAGATAGAGAGACAGAAGAAAAAGCGGAAAAAAATGAAGTATGAAAATCATCATTATCATAACCACGGTGTAAGATATACAGGTGTAGAGGCGCGCCGGAAAAACTGTGAAAATGTCGTACA
>KZ871919.1:10901-21938 GCA_003456935.1 Machilis hrabei | reverse complement strand
ATTGATTCAGTACAGCAACATATTAGATGCTGTACTGGTTAATTTGTTTTATTTTTTATTAGGGGACAGTTAATTTAAATTATGGTATTTAATAGTTGCTTGTGAAATTTAACACATTTTGAGCGCATCCACTTACCGTAGATTACCCGGTTTGGTTACGTAACATGATATTGAAAGCATTATAAACATTATATTTTCTTTAATNNGGCTTTGATAATCACCTTACGTATCCTAACCTAACCAAAACCCGCAAAATATTCATAGTGGCTATTCGCACCCCACTTTTACATTTGGCGTACAAAACGTACAAGATATTACATAATTTTGTGTGTAGTTAGCCTTAGCCAGCAGAGAGGTTAAGGAAATATAGGAATGAGGTTTTTGTAAAAGGATTGTCAAGCGTCTATTCGATCCATAGGTATCAGCATCTGCATTGTTCAAGCGTCTATTCGATCCGTAGGTATCAGCGTCTGCAAGGTTCAAGCGTCTATTCGATCCGTAGGTATCAACGTCTGCATGGTTCCAGCGTCTATTCTATCCGTAGGTATCAGCGTCTGCATGGTTCAAGCATCTACAGTGGCGTGGAGTTAAGGTTCGATAAAAAAGAGGATATAAAAAAAAATCCCGGGAGAAAAATAGAAACGTACATAACATTTAAATACATTTTAAAGAATTTTAGGTACTTCGGCAACATTATTTTAGTCTTAGAATAGAAAATAGTTAAATAACAGTTAGTATGTAGTTTCATGTGCATCCACGTCATCAGCATCAATATCTAAACACAAATATAATTCGGATATGTGTAAATTACAAGCTGGCAACGTTGCATCGCTTCCAGAGTGGCTGGCATTTCACTTGTTGTTCGCTTCGGTGATTGAAGTGCTCGAAACATTGGAAAGGAGACATCTGAGGAAGCTGTAAGTAGTACCATTAGAAAGAGGAAGTCGGCAAGCATATTTGTGAGTATCAATATAAATTGAATTCATAATAGTAACGTCACTAAAAGCATGCCCACCTGGATCAACTCCAACTGATTTGTCTTCGAATGCGTGTTTTATGCCGAAAAAACTTGGAAATTGTGACACTACAGTCAAAAACCCTGGTGAGTCTTCAGGGTGACGCTGGCGAGTGATCACCTTACCATTCCTTCGTAAAGGCTGATTTATACTGAAATACGCTACCAATCGGACGACGTAATAGGTTGTCATGTTGCAATCATGGCATCTGTAACAGAAGCACCAAGAGGTTCATGTTGTAATTAGCATGTATTGTAAGTACACACAAAATTAACTAATGTAATTACCTAATGCAAATGAACATTGGGTAGATAGAGTATTTGGTTTAAGATGAAAATTAATATCTCTTGTTAAAATCTTCTTGTGTATAATGCGATTGTTTTATATTTTGTAATTAACAAGTACGTGCATTTTCTTTTCAGTGTCGAAAACATGTCTCAGAGTGCAATGAGGCAGCTCGAGGAACGTCACCTTGCCACCGAGGGCGACGTGCTTTTGTGGTCGAACAAGATGGATTTGTTAGCTTTGTCAAACGTACAAGGTACGTAGCCTACGATCCACTTCCTGTTTAAAACCAAACAAAAGAATCCAATCCAGCTTTGAGTAACACTGTTGCTGTCTTTGCTCAAGGTAGTTTTCAGTTGAAATAAATACAAGAAACCAACTGTGTTAGTTAACGATCACCCAGTGTCATGCTTATGCACAAGAGGAAACCAAGCTTTGTACCATTATATTATTTTAGAACCATAATAACAAAAATACTTGGATGATAAGATAGATTGTATTCAAAGAACGAATTCTGGTTGCAAGGCAGTGTTTGGATCACAAGTTGAATTCAAGGGCCTATTTATTGATAAACTCGGATTTTGTTACAAAGATGAGTGATGCTAAAACTAACAAATCCTCTAATTAATCGTGGCTGAATACTGTTCATGTCGATTTAAAAATGTTTCGTCCAGTTTACAAAGGTCGCGTCAGATTTTCTGTAGATCCGCCAGCAGCCGGATCCACAAATGTATCGAGTCGGCCGGTGCGTTCTGTACGAAGGCACCATTTTAGTTTGTCGTATTCCGGAGAATCCAGAATTCCAAAATAATTGTTAGCCCCACTCTTGTCATGTGTATTCCAATTCACAAACTGACTTTGTTCTGGGCCAGTGGTTCACAGTTTGGGGTTATGGGTTCCAAATCTTCTTAAGGCATTGAAGTTTGTGATTGGAGTTACCTGTTCTTCACAGCATTTAGATTTTTTTATACCATCATAAGAAGAGTATTAATTTATTTCTTGAGGTCACTGTGGAAGCGTTAATCTTATATCTCTTTGAAACTACATACTGCTAAAATAGAGACAAAATGAGAAACCCTTTTTGTACCGAGGTAGTCACGACGACGTCAGTAATGCGAGGCGTGGATAAGAAAGAGTGGTGAAGATTCGGGGAGGGCAAGAAGCACTGCTTGTTCAAACTAATTGTTTTTTAATATTACAGTAACTTGTATGAAAATCTAGTTTATCAGATGCGACGCATTTCTCTTTTTCGCGACATTTAGCGTGGCGCAAAACTTACCGAAGCCAAAACGCAGGTCGACGGAGCCTTCGAAGACTACCGAACTGTTTGTCAGATTAGCGAAGCTGTTTTAGTTTTCCTATTGCAGTAAATGAATGAAAAAGGCTACCTTAACATCGCTTCTCGAGCGTCCTACTCGGTGACGAGTGCCGTCTCGAACGGGTGAAAACAACCCCGTTATAGGTACCCTAGTGTGGAGTGCTTCACAGCCAGACTGTTTATACTTAGATATGGGATTTCAATGTGATTAGGAGGTTTTCAGTAAAGAAAAAGGAGTTGCGAAGATGATTTATAAAGTTATTATAAGAGAAAATTACAGACAGTACAGTGCCTTTTTCGAGCTATTTCACTGGTAAACTATAAGCAGGGGTTGAAAAATATAGGGAAGGTTATAACGAGGTCACCCTGCACGAACAGGTGAACCGCCGAAATAAAATGAAACTAAGAAAATTTGATAGATTTAATAAANAAGAAATCAATCACTCTTCTGATAAAATGACTTCGTACAATGCCAAAATAAAAATTAAGACTTCCGATGTGTGGCTATTCTGTGGAGGAATACTCTAAACATGAAAAAAAAATATAAATTCCATGTAACGGAAAAACGGTCCGTTACAAGGTCCACTCATCAGGAATAAAATATGAAAGTCAGGGGAACGGGGATCGTAAGTCCCTCGTATGGGTCCATGGGCGGAGCAATCTTAAGTGTTTAAAATAGACTTATACTTGAATGCCATGTGCAATTATGTTCTAGGCATGTAAAATGTGGTTGGCTCCCTTTTGAATTGAAATTATAATTTAACTCACGAGTCATTTCTTGTTTGCTGATTCCTGCCCACTTCCAGAAGCATGTCGTTTATGACCATTAGTCTGATGCTTTTTTGAAGCCCATGACAACACGAGATGAACTGTCAAACAAATTCTTAAATTGAGGACACAGAACACCTTGCCATACCATTAATATACTGAAGCCATTTCAATTCTTCTTGCCATTTAGTAAGACATTTTCTTTTGTTACCGGCACACTTGTTACTGTTCGAGGAGTTACTTCCAACCTGTGTTTAAACATGGGGAATAACTGTCAAATTACTAGGCCTAAGGCTATCTTGTTTTATGATATTTGAAGTAATAGGGTCACTAGTTTCAATAATTCTATTATCATTACTTGTCACAGCTTTGGTGAAAAAGTTGTAAATTTTTGTTAACTAAATTTTGGCTTGACCATAAATAAGCACGCCGCACACGACCAAGTAAAACTTGGTTTATGCTCTTTGCCGTAGTATGCCCAATGCCAGAGACGAAACAGAAACAACGTTGTTAGATGGTGTAAGACATACTCACTCCGTACTTGCACGTTTCTGCATGCCGCTGCCGGAGACATATTTTAATGTCTATTTTTCCGTACCATACCGTAACGTGCCTGAATCTAGAAACTATTTCAGTCTACCGCGAGAAAAAAAAAACAGTCGAAACCAAAGCTAACATACGCACATCTAGGTCCGTATTGTTTTCTCTTGTACACGAGGTTAGAGTTTCTCTGCTTGGGAGCACTTTTTCAGTTAGAAGTAATTACATCGTCAGGATGGGAGATGATACCCAGAAAGAACAATATAGGCCAAACGATGAAACATTAATTATTATTGTTCAGGGTATTCCGAATATCTAGAAGTCTCGGCCAGATTATAGGGATTCCAAAAAGAAAAAAAAACACTTTTGGAAGACAGTTGCTAAGATAACAGTATGTCTTCAAAGTCCATTTCACTTGATAACTTACTAACTAAACAATGGGAGATATAAATGTAAAATCAACCACAAAGCTCAAACAGTGCAAACACAGTAGTTCAGGGACGAAAACAGACGACAAAACTCGCTTGCAGAAGAGAAATGAGTATAAACATTAGTCTTGCGGTTCCCGGTAGCTTGAGTGCTGCGCAATCCGACAAGGAGCATAAACCAAGCTTAACGCGGGAATAGCAACTCACACTTTGGAAGGTTCGCTGAATAGCCTTCATTCGCCGATCATCACGGAGTGGCCTGTCGTCTTCAAATGCAGTGCGAGTCTCCGATACGTTTGCAGGGTTGCTCTGGCAGGCTCGCTGACTGGACAGAGTAATACTATATTCAGCGGCTCGAGAACACCGTACTGACAGCGAAACTTTGGAGCTAGTTTCTTTATTTGTCAAAGTATTCTACAGTATGGTTTCCCTAACTTCGTTTCTCGTCCGTCGCAAAATGTTCAAGTTTGAGAATTGTTAGATTTTTTAAATGTATTTCAAAAAAGGCTTGCAATTTCTGACTCGTCTGCTACAAATTTCTTCTCGTCACGGACGAGCGTATTTTTCAAGCCGTGACTATCAGTCTTCCAGATTTAGTTATGGCATCAAATGTATTTGAATTTTATTTGCTTCTTCTGTCATACAGATTACAAAATAGTATTGACTTTTGAATTGTCGATACTATAATGTAGCTACACACTTTTTAATTTTCCATCAAAGTGTAGGTATCTGTAATGGTATTATTATTTACCCTAACTAATACAATCACTCTAAAAGAAAAGATACACTTAAAATATAATATATGTACACAGAATAGCATCAGCAGTCTAGTTATTTTGCTAATCAAATAGTTTCTTAATTCTCTTTTGAATAATTTCAAATTTCATATTTTTTTTTTATTTGAGGCACTAGATGTTTAAATAGTAAGTAGGCTACCTTTTGGTTCACGTGCAAGTTCTGACAATGACGAGTATGAAACTTTTTGAATATGTGAATTAACACTTCGTAATACAAAAGGTGTAGTCATTATTCCAAGTTGAATAGAAAACGGTTTCCAACATCCATTATGATCTTACAATGTGTTTTTGTTTTCGAAACAAGTGTAGGCCATAGCTTGCCTACTACCCCAAATGATAATACCGTATCTCAATGCAGAAAGTATACGATCATTAATGCTGAACGTGTGCTTTGAAACCCGAATGCACGAGTTATGCGTGTAATTTGAGTTGCAATAACGTCAGTGTACTCTTTCCACATAAGATTGTGGTGTACTTGTATTTCTAGAAATTTTGTTGATTGTTAATAAGTAGTTATCTATTTTGAGTTGCAGCTTTGATCTGTTACTAATTTTAAATGGTAAATAGGCTGTCGTTTGTGCATTTACCAATTAGAAGTCTGTTAGTACAAAACCAGTTTTCAATACCACTAATTTTAATGGTTAAAGATTGTTGGAGACTTTGATAATTGCAGTTCTGGTGATGCATTGAACTTCAGGTTGCCATTTCAAAGAACAGATTTTTATTAATGCCATGTTCATGTCAAATAGTATTTCATCATATCAACTTGTTTTGTAGTTGTTAAAAAAAAATTGGGCTTGCAGTACTCCTCGTGAAACATGCGCGATATTTCTTCTGAAGAAGACATCGTGCCCAGCTTTTGTCAGAATGTCGACTCGCTATCGTGGTGTTAACTCTACGCTGTTGTTAAAATATGCTTTATATTAGTTTTTCTTAGATCTGTCTATTTTGCATGTCATTTAATGCTCTTATTAATTGAAGTACAATTGTCAGCACTAAGAATTTTTTACCCGAGCAATGCGTAAGGCATTCACTGCAATGACATGTGGCAGGGGGTGCAATCAGCACCTCACGTCACACATCCCGATTTCAGTGTCGAACCGTCCCGTTTGGGAAAAGGGACGAAAAGGACGCGTCGGTTTTGCATCCGATTTCTTGAATTTAATCCTCGGAGTCGTGCCACCTACGTAAGTTGCACGTTGTATAACCTCTTGTGCAGGCTGCATTGACATGAGAAAATTGAACCGGTTACCTTAACTGTTCTAATCTCCTAATTCTACACGATTGCTGGATTCCAAACGTAACTGATCTAACTAATCCATCCTCTCATACCAGCCAAAAACAAATCTAGCTGAACAAGATTTTGTCATACTCTAGAATGTGAAAGATGTTTGATTGAATGTGTTTCAGGTGATGTTACTTTGTATCGCTTGTCGTGGCAGAAAGTGTGGTCGTTGAAACCTCCGTCAGAAGGAAGCAGAGTCAAGGGAATGACCTGGAGGCCTGATGGCAAAGTCTTGGCTATTGGCTACAGTACAGGTGGGTTGGCAAAAATATTTAAATTAATAATTTTACTAACAAATTCCATATCCCAGGACCTGTGGAAGTCCATCTTGACAGACAAAATTTAGGCGCTGACCACAGATATCTGAGGAGCTGCCTGCCACCTTGATAGTGTATCTAGTTTTTAAATCCCAAACAAAGAAGGGGTCCAATAAAAGAGAAATGGAGACACTGTACAAAAGTTGAAAGAGCAAACATTGAGCTATTCATTCAAATAACAACTAGTCGTTCTGTGTTTTCTTGTCAGTTATAATTACTAGAAAACAAGGAATTATTTTTATTAACAAAAACACGGCTCTTTATTATCCGGTGTACCGAACTCTAGACGTCGGGCCATGGGTTCGAATCCCACGTGTAGAATGGATGTCTGTTGATTAAAACGAGCATTGTTGATCTCCTGAAATGATCCATGTTATGTCAGCAGGAGGTAAAACACTGCATGTCATCTTTCAGTTTGAGTGACCAGAATTTGTTTAATTGTTTCTATTGCTGTCTGTGTAAATATAGGGCCTCTCTAAAAAAAAGTCATGAACAAGATGGTTAAAACAAAAGATGATGATAATACGAAGGATATCCGGAAAGTAAAGATAAAGAGTCCAGAAAATATTTCTAAATCATTTTATTTTGAGATGGACTTACAATACTTTTAATTATTTTCCGACAGTCACCATGGATGTCAATGTATTTTATCAGCCTGGGAACGAGTTTTTTGAAGCCGACGTCATAGAAGTCTTCCGCCTGCACTCGTAACCATGTCGCCACTCCGTCGTGGACCTCGTCGTTAAACTTCTTTCCGGTGAGATGTTCCTTCGGCTTCGGAAACGAGCGATAATCGCTTGGTACGAGGTCTGGGCTGTACGATGGATGCTCCAAAACTTCCCACTCGAATGTCTGCAATGTCTCCCACGTGACGCAAGCAGTGTGCAGACGGGTGTTATCTTGCCGTAGGCAGGCTTCTTGGGTCGTTTGTTTTATATCGGCTGACCCAATTTGGCAAAGTCTCGCAGTAAGAAGCAACGTTTGTGGCGCCTTCTCGAGGCAGAAAGTGGACCCTACCTGTCCCAGAAGACAGTTGCCATGTTATTCACGTTGATGTTAACATTTTGAATTTTGTACTGATGGGAATGTGTGTGGCGCCATTGCTGCTAATTCTCAGGTGTATGGTGAGACACCCACGTTTCATCTCCTGTCACTAAGCAGTCAAGAAAGTTGTTACCTTGATCCTCGTAGCGCACGAGGAATAATTGCGCTTCAGCAATGAAATAGAATCACCGAACGAGCCTCGCACTTGGCGGAATTAGGAATTAACACGGCCAGTTAAAACGCACGCTGAAGCACAACGATGATGTGATTGAAGTGAAGCGACCTCTGTCAAACGACCCAGACTCTAGTGGACGCGGCAGTGTTGCCAACCGTGACAAAATAATTTCCCTCGGATTTCTACCGACCTCGAATCTTTACTTTATGAATGTGCCTCGTAAACAAGAGAGTGAATTCCCTCTCCACTCGATGTCATTTTTGTGCATGTTTTAAGGGCTGTAAGCACAGTCGCTATCAGAGCCGGAGATATGTCTCGTACTCGTGCTCAATTGCCGAGTTTGGTTGCACAGTCGTGTTTTGAGTAGGAGAGATCTGCTGGTCTCTGCAAAAACCAAGCCTGAGAATGAAAACAGTCTCGAGCACTGGAGACCTCTGGTGGAATGAGAATCAACTTCAAGATTTTGTATCAGAAAATTAGACTTGTTTAGGTCAAATAAATGTGCTAGGGCTTTTACGTAATATTTAGTACACAACATAAAGTGCTGACACGCTAACAATGTATCTTGTGGTTAGTAAATCAGAGTTAAATAAATAGCGAACTGAGGTATGTTTGGGGTTGCTATCGTCAACTTTTTAAATGGCTTATGTTTAATTAATTTTGAGTTGAAAATACTCACCACTTTTGACTTTTACAACTGGGAGTTACCAGATAATCTAAAAGTTTGTGTTTTTACTATTTAATAAGTTTTTCAAATGGTCCAGTAAAGCCCTAGCATACCTGAATGGATTACCAGTTCAGCTTGCTGAGAAATCACAAGAAGGACACATTTATTTTTTGAATATCTTCGCGCATGTCATAAACAATCCTTTTCCCAGGCAAATTTTGAAAGGAAACCAATGGTCAAACAAGGAATTTAAACCCATGTGAGGAATAAACGATGGCAAGGTAAAATAATCAGGTTGTGCTCCTAAATCAAACATAATCCACTTTCATCTCCCCTTTCTTATATNGTATAATTTTCTGAGTATCTCTTTATTCTCCTCTTTTTCATAGTTTCATATTTTCTTGTTTCTCCTTCATCTATTCCTTCCATTTCTTTTTCCTTACTCTCTTTGGTTGCCAGAGAATATTTTCATCAAGAGTCTGGTGTTGAGCTCTAAAGTCACATACATACCTTCTAGAATGCAGGAGTAGTTGTAAAAAAAAAATATTTTTTTTTATTTAGAAAATATTCGTAGAATAATCAACAGTTTTGATGTGTTCCCTTTCTCGAATTTGCCCTTACTAGTTTTTATTTTTTTGCCTGTTTTGGTGTTCTTTCATCCTTTCTCAATTCTCTTCTGACTGGAGTTATAAATGCATGTTGTCACAGACCAATGTATTTACTATGACTGACAAATGTTCTGTTCTCAGGTGTTCGATCAAATAGTTTCATTGAGAGAACTGAATGTTTGTCAGTTACAAAAAATCTACCTTACTGTAGTAAAACTATCTATTCAACATTTCAAGTATATATAAAGCTCCTCCCTTAAGTTTCAGCTCTTCCTTCTGCAGCTACTTTTAAAAATAGGTGAACACATTTCTTCCCTGTTTTATTTGTATTTTTTTAGAAGAAAAATGTCCGTGATTTCAAGATGAAATATCTAAGCTTGTAGCAAAGGTAAATTATTTATTAATATACCAAAAGATGCAGAAAACATTCAAGTTTTTTTACATTACCTAGAAAGTTTCGATACGAGCTCCCCCAGTTGCTCGGCAAACATCTAGGCGATAGTCGATCTCCTACCGTGTACGCCGAGTCGGGTTGCTTCATCACTAAAAAAATTAGGTTGAGGTAACTTTCATCGTCGTCTATTGAATTCAGCATAGTCACGGCAAATTCGACGCGTTTCGGTCTGTCGGCTTCCTTAATTTCACGTCGCCGCCGCGATAACGACCGTGACTCCCGACACGATTCAGCGTCCACGGTCGGAGATCGAGTATCGCCTAGGTGTTTGCCGAGCAACTGGGGGAGCTCGTATCGAAAGTTTCTAGGTAAGATAAAAAAAAAAAACTTGAATGTGTTCTGCATCTTTTGGTATATTAATAAATAATTTACCTTTGCTATAAGCTTAGCTATGTCATTTTGAAATCACGGACACCTTTTTCGATGACCCTGTGTATTAGTCACTTATGAAACCATTTTGTGACTATGTTCTTGAGTATACAGGTAATGTTCACTGTAGACCCTGGATTATAATGATAAGCAATGTTAAAAATGAAACTTGATCCTACAAAATGGTTTGGTAATTGATTTTGGTGTGAGTTCCCTACATGTGATTTAAAATAAATTTGAAACTGTAATTTATACGCATTGAACAGTGCAGACAACAGTCCACTTCTTCTTATTATTATTCACTCAGCCTGGATAGATAGTAAGCAATAATTACAGTGTTGTTATCATTAGCATAATTTAGTGGGGACTGTATTAGACTGAAACTGTCGTAACTCATAAGCTACTGAAATGTAGCATAAGTTTATCAAGAACTTGCATATTTTAGGCTAACTAAGAAGTTCGTCTGATACATTCAGGTTACATGACTTAACTTCTTCCTGCAAAATTATGTTGGCTCATCATCGATTCCATATTATCTCATGTAATAACTAATAATACTAGAGTACAACACTATAGATTGATATTGCTTTACATGGAATCGAGGTGTTTGTTTCTCAATAGGATCAGGGGATGAAGGCAAATCATCGAATCACCCGACACGTAACCAAAAATCAGGCGATATCGAGCTGTTCGTCCGAAATTCAATGTTGCGGGCGTGCATTTACGTCATTAATTCATTAGCATTGGTAATGTTCGTGTGCATTCGGAACGAGACTCGCTCTCGGTGGAATAGAGCACGTAAACACGACTGTGCATTGTAAAATGAGAATGAGACAATTCTCATTTGTCTTCTCGTCTTCACTGAGACAGCGACTCTAAATATTTAATGTAGATTAAAAAATTAATCTAAAAAACACGTTTTTATGCGCCTTAAAAAGAATAAAATAACTCTCCGGGAGTCTTGAT
>KZ871917.1:13715-28705 GCA_003456935.1 Machilis hrabei | reverse complement strand
TACAGGGTGTTTCAGATAAAGTATGCCAGTCAAATTTCTCCAAAAATAATGTAATCAGATGAACGCGGTAAAATATTACATTGGTAAATCGCATGCGTAGAATTCATTTTTATAATTACACTTTACAAAGGATATTCGGAAGGGNTTTTTTNGGGTGAACATTTTTATTTTTCGAGATTTTTAAATGGAAAGAGGTATTTTTCTNCACCATTCAATCGAGCTCATTTTTTAAAGAAACTTGTGTCTAACAAGTTTTTNTNTATCTTCGACCCCAGGGGAGTTAAACAAGGTGGAAGTTTGAATATTGGGGGGATGTCTTCACACGTCAATCGATAAATTAAACGAGCAAAGCGGCAAATCTAAGGAAACGTCTCTTACTTTTGACCACCTTTCTCCGAAATTTAAGTAAAAATATCAGAAGTGTACAAAATAATGAACACCGATATATCCGGCTTAATAATACACCTATTCTAGGATAAGAATGTGTCTATGGCGTCGCCTTTTAAAGCTCTTTGTCAAATTAAAATTGTTGTTCGTTTTTCAAATCATGTTTATTGTAACTAAAATCATCTTTGTATTGCAAGAAATGGAGCAAAATTAACCTTTGGCGAAATAAAAAGGCGTCGCACTGACGAAGGATTATTAATCAGAGGAAAACACCGAGATTGCAGATNTTTCAACTGCAATGACATTAAACTGAATTATCTTGCAAAGTTGGAGAAAAATATCCCCCCCTCAATATTCAAACTTTCACCTTGTTTAATTCCCCTGGAGTCAAAGATAAAAAAAAAAACGTTTTAGACAAAAGTTTCTTGAAGAAATTAGATTGATAATGATGAAGAAAAAATACCTCTTTCCATTTAAAAATCTCAAAAAATCAAAATTTCCACCCCGAAACCCCCCCTTCCAGATTTCCGTTGTAAAATGTAATTAGAAAACTGAATTCTACGCATGCGATTTAACTGTGTAATTTTTTACCGCGTTCATCTGACTACAGTATTTTTGGAGATTTACGACTGGCACACTTTATCTGAAACACCATGTATACTGTATATATGTATTTAATTAAGTTATATATATAAAACTCAAAATGTAAATCGTGAAGATGGATTCCTGTCACCCAAAGCGTAAAAAGAAGTTGACTCTTTAAAAAAACACACAAAAAACACACAACAACAACAGGTAAGTAGACCTAAGTTAAGATAAGCGATACACTTGCAACAAAATAATATGAAAATACTGATAGGTACCATAACAACACAGCTGAATACAGCTATCAATACAGTGACTGAAAACATAACACACATTTTAATGAATTTTGTGTACGATACGATAAACAGCCCTGATGACGGTTCACTCTAATAGGGCTGAACCATTGGTAGATAGCAAGCTTAAGACACTGCATAACATTCCGAATACAATGAACAACACATTTAAGATGGCTTTCAAGTTTGTAAATCCAAAAACCTGAATAACAACTGTTAGTTTTATTCTAATATTCAATGTGGGTGGCCTGAGCAGGATACTGGTTAGGTTAGCGTAATTGTAAGCATAATAACCAATGTTAGTGTTAACATAATATTACAGTGTACGTCCTACTAACAAAAAATATATATAAACTTCATGTGCAAACGGGTTTAGGGTATTCAAAGTCAATAATTTGTATTAAAATAGCTCTTATTTTGCAACAAAAAGTGAAGCTTTGTAATGCACAGTTCACGAGAGGCCGAGAGAGATGCTCTGATGCCTATCATAGTTTCATCCCAGCCCATTCAGATAATTCGTTATCCACGACTGTATTATTGTAATGAGTCCCATTTTTGTATTGGTCGTGTCGAAGGAGTGGTTGGCTGTTCAGCAAACTTATTTCTCTTGGCCAGCGGAAAGCATGAACGGTGAAGAACTGTATTCAGAACGAGTCACGGTTTAGCAATGGAACACACGCAGTGTTGGGAGTGAATCGTCGTCGTACGCATCGCATTTTCTTCTTTCTTTGTCTCGAAGAAATAAAGAGCTAGCTACGAAAGAGAAGAAAAAATATCGAATAAATATAGACTGGAAAGCCAATGTTCTGTATAATCTGACCATCAATTTGCCCACGACTCGCTTTGCATAAATGTAGATTTTGTTTTACAAATGACCTCTTTGGGTTCGTTCAGATTGGTGGGCCTAAACTGGAAGGTTTGGTGCAGGATTGTAGACGAGGGGTTGCAAATTATGGTATCTTTAGGCTGTCTGATTATTGTCTGAGAAATAAGAGTTCATTTTAAGTACAAAACAGTATTGCTGTAGNTGTTAGTAACAATTATTAGAGACAAGGCAATGATGTGGTGTACAACACATACAGTAACTGGGATATTTTACCTAGAAGATATGTGGTGTTTACAATAATTACGCTTCTAGACTTTGTAGTGCTCTAAAGTGTAAGGCTCTTACAAAAACCGATATTAACTTTCTCGTTTTTTGGATTTTTTTTATCCATATACTCGTACTTTCGGAGCCTCCTGCTCAATCTTCACTAAAACATCACATTGTTTATATGAAGATTAAATTACAGTTTCAATGTTGAGGCTACANGCTAATTCTAAAGAAATCCCCCAAATTTCGTATAACATAAACAAAGAATTTCTTAAAAATTAACATGTAACATTGAAATTTAAATTGGACTGATATTAACTTATGTTACTCCAAAAATTATAATTTTAAAGTTTGAAAAAAGATGTGCAAAAGGACTTTAAAAAGTTGTGAATTTTACGAAAAAAAAATAATTGTGGACGCAACTTTGTTTTGAAGTTACATACAATTTTATGATTAAAAAACTGACTTTTCTGACCTTCCCATTATTGTTACGAAGAAAAAAAATGAGGAGGAGGATATCTCATGTATTAAGCTCTAATATCTCAAAGACCTTTTTATCAGAACAAATGATAGAACCTTGCAAAAACATTGTCCAAACGATAGACTAAGAATGTATTTTTCTTGCATTGCTGAATAGGCTATCACGCACACAAATTTGCACATTTCATGATAAAGCTAAGAAGACCTGCTCTACACGTTAAGCCAGCTGCAAAAAATGGTTATCTTGGATTGCGGAAATATGGAACCCCATTGTATAGGATGAACAGATCCTATTGTGTGTCAACTGAATAAAATCACCGAATTTAGGTCTGCAAAGGGCATTTAAGCCTTCGGTGCTTGCCCCGCTATTAACGACATTGCAATAGTCCACAGCGACTTCAAGATGTTTGTCTAACCATTTCCAGTAGTTCAGGAAGATGTTCAAAGTGTTCAGCTTCAAGCGCTGACACTACACGAGGATATTTTGAGCACATTCTTTGAATGTTAAGCTGTCGTACACGTGAGATGAACTGTTGTCGTCATACAGCAATGCCACCCAAAGGAAACAAACGTTCATGAATTACAAAAGGCTGTAACTCGAAATGAATCTAATTAATATCAAACAAATAGATTCATTTAAAGTTAGTATTTTGCATTGTTTTAATGTGCAAAACTAATTCCTGAAGTTAAACTACGTTTTGGNGACTTCTTGTGTATTAATTAATTAGTTGGATGAAATGCGTGATGGGTATAAATACAGTACTTNACGATACTTTAAAAAATGGTGCACGTATATGGAAANAAAGTGATGAACCCCGTTGTACGGAATCTGAGCAATCACAGCGGCTACGCTGACATTTTGTGCGTGCAACTCTACTTTGGTGCTATTTTACCTTACGGATAACATATGACGTAGCTTAACGTCTTGTCCAGCACGAAGTTAAAGCCGAATACTTTACTGTTGAAATCACGAAAAATNATGATGCCAACATAAACAGTTAGCTAATGTTTATCTCTTTGATTTCTGGAAAATGACGATGGGCTCTACGACTCTTTATTGATCATCATGATTAAACAGGCCTAAAGCAACATAGAACCATTTTTTTTTATAAAATTACAAAATTGGTCCTATTTCCACTTTCACATATGCATACACACTTCCGACATCTGTTGAAGAAAAAAAACAAAAACAGTAGCAGCCTTTTTATGTTTGTGAATCACTTGCGGTAAGTGTTCTCTTTCGGTTTTAGACCGTAGTCTTTAGTCTTGACTTTCGTTCACTTCACGTTTTTTTTTTCTATCAAAAAGAGTATATGTAGCATCGCTTTGCTCTAGATTGAATGTGGTAAACAGGACAAACGAGAAACAAAGGCCAGTAACTACAGAAAGCAACCCTAGTCAAGCAGGAGCAGNATAAAGGCGATGCATTATGAGGACGCATTTCGTTCAAATGGTTCAAAATNATATTAATTTGTGCGATAAAAGTCACAAAATTCACAATAATAAACAAATAACCACGGACCATTGGTGAAGCTACAAGAATCACAAGTAAGTAATGAAAGTATTATTTATATGCGGAGATGACCACTGATGCTTATTTGTTCTTTCACCTAACTCAGTTTGTAATTAGATTCCAGATTGTCGGACACGCGCTATCTTTCCAAATTATACGTTTCTATGAAATGTGCTCAGAATTATGCAAAACATAATAAAGCTCTATATTGAAATATAGGTATGGAAAGTTTCGAGCCCATACTCTAATTTCTATAAAGGTCTGTCACCAAACTCACTTCATTCGTAACAGGGTTGATTCAGAAGTTTAAATATGACGAAAACGACACTATTTTTTTCTAAGTTTGTTTTCACAAAGTGCTCTGATAATTTGTTAATGTTTCGGCCCAAAGCAGTGTAAATATTGTTGTTAGACCGCCAGAAACACATAATTGCTAAAATAATTTTTGAGATAGGGCATTATAAAACAAAATACTTAAATAAAAAAAAATGCAAGAGTCAGTTCTCGAGTTTCACAAAATATAAACGTATCGGAGACAGAAATCGGACTACATATTTTTGTCTTATTTTACCTTATTTTATTTTATTTCAGTATTGGACCCTGGTAAGCATGAAAAGAACTAAATGCCTACGCTGAAAAATCAATAGTAACGACTCATTCGTTCTGAGAATATAACCGACGGATTTCTCGTACACTAGCTTTATCTTAATTATATTTCGTTACCTGGTTGCATAAACTAATAATACTAATTTAATTGCGACTTACATCGACCTAGACGTGCTTACTGTATTTACCGACTAATGCAATGGGTTATTTGAACGGAGAAGGAAAATTATTTGAACTGAGAAGGAAAAAACCCTACAACCCTACATCTCTAAAATCCCCAATTCCCTCCCCTTTGTTCCCTATCACCTTCCAGTAAACGTTCTCCCAGTAAATTGCCGGATTGGCGGAATGCACGGCCGGAAAACAATGGAGCATCGCAGAGCCAAGAGCAAAATTACATGTTCGCAATTACCTAGACGAAGCCAGGGGTATTACAGTAAAGGCGTAATGGCTGGTGTTCAATCAGCAACGTCTCTTCGAACAATAATGACACTGAGTAATTGTTGGTAATTTCCTAAGAAAGACGTTCTTAACTGCGCGGAAACAAGATCACGAACCATGGACTTGGACTTGACGGAGGAAAGAGTACGGGAATAATAACGGACAGAGAAGTTAAGGGCAGTATAACAATGACATTCTGATTACTGTTCCTCCTTAAGAGCTAATAGAGGGAAGATAATAACTCTTTTTAGACATCTTAAGAGGCTGCAAGCAGTGAATTAGGTAAGACAAAACTTGAAAACGTTAACTTACAAAAAAATGAAACCTCTCAATGAAGAATCGATTACATTTTGTTGTTGTTTCTGTTTATTTGTTTATCATTGATATATCTTGTATTCTGCTGTTTAGGAGTCATTAGTTTATCCATATTAGAAGTACATAGCTGTAGATATGTTGTTGAGTACTGTATAGAAATTCCTTGATGACTGCAAGGATTTAAAAGAAAAGGTTTCATTATAACACATATAAGATATATAAATGTGNTGTAAGGGAAACGAAAAATACAACAACAACAGAGCAGGTGCTACTAAATAGCTTTTTAATACAGCGTCATCAATGTTTACCGAAATATGTAGCCCTTTTTATACCTGCATTTACACCCTTTAAAATATTTATTAGGTTCTGTGTGTATTCTAATGCCAAATTCTCGGTGATGTTTCTCAAATAAGTGTTTGAATACTTGCTTCAAGCGTAAGTGGTGTAGTGTTTAACGGTTGTGAACAAGGATTCTTTTGACCAATGGAGATGAATGAGCAACACAAACATTCATGCCTTCCGTGGGATTCGAACTAACAAAACCCCGAACTAGAGATCGGTGNGCTAACCATTAAACTAGACAGCTTGGCTCATAGGGACGATGACAGACTACTGTGTTCTTTGTTTTCGCTTTTTCCGGCCAAACATATTATTCACCAGGAAAAAGTAAGGACGGGCACCGCAAATGTAAAGCTGTTATTCTCGATAAATCAGAGCTTTATAATATTTGTGCGAACACTGGAACGAACTTTTATTAATTATAGGATGAGCCGTAACATAAACGCACTAGAGTATAAATTGATACGATTGGCTAATTGGGTGGTGAAGAACGTCGTACAAGGTATGATTCTTGTGAGTGGTATCTGGAAATTAGTTACTGCTCGGTCAAGCCCGTGTAATTAATTTACTATTAAAAAAAACTTGTTTATTACACTGGCTACGATTTAAAGTTCTTGGTAATTTACATTTATAAATTACTATTCAAACAAGAATATTACTTTTTCGTACTGAAACATATTTCGATAAGTTTTCTTGACCAGGACAAATATTAACAAAATTGAATTTCGTGGTTTACTGGACCAACAGTGTAGTGTTAGAAGCTTTAAGTTTTAGCAATAATTATTACCTTCTTCAGTTGCATTATGTCTAATATTATAATATGTACCAAATTTGATCGTGTAGGGAGGAATATGTAAATATTAAACTGTTTGTCCAGCAAACCACGAAATTCATTTTATTTTATTAACTGGAACGTATATTGTCTTTTGACACGAAAATAAAAATACTTTTACTGCTCATTTCATGAAATGAAGAATTTTAAATATTACTGAATGCGGCATATTTATTCGGCATTTGTGTCGGTACCAGTACCACAAAGCGAATTTCAATATTTTCCCATTTATTGATTATAGCAACTTTTGCGGCATTAATGATGCAGTCAATCAAAAGGGGAATTTTGCACTTTGGCTACAGATTAAAAATTGATATTTTATGAATGTGTGCAAGAAGCAAAAATGAAGCCTGAAGGTACTTAATTCATATTTGAGTCTTAAATCACGCATAAAATTGTACGTTTCTGCAATTAAAAAAGCCACAATAAACTGAGAGACCACAAACAAGATGTGTTATTCCTAAGTTTTATCAAAGCAAAAATCATTTCTGCAATGCAGCATTTAAACGGCACTAAATATTGAATACAAATGTCTAAACATAAGTTCACTTACATTTTATTTGTAAAATCATTAACTTAATAAAAAAATTTAGCTCCAGATAAATAATACTCCAAGAAAATATCATTTCAAAAGTACACTGCTTCAGCTACATTAATACTCTTGAGATACACACTTAAAAAAAAACTACATCAACAACAAAAATATATTAAAACTTTGTTACACATATCTGCTGAAACAGCACAGAAAGTGTCACAGTTCCGTGTGCGACAATTTTAATTGGGTATTCCTACCTCGAATCTTCAACGTTCAATTAAATTGAATATATCACCGACTTAATTCACTTAAACACAATCTGGTACATTCAAGCTATAGACAATAAGTATGTTACGATTTTCGTAGACTTTATTTCATTCGGAAAAATAGTTTGACAGCAGTACTCGTAATTAAATTGACTAATAAACCAATGAAAACCACTATAAATCAGACATTTTACATTCTATGGGAATAATTTCAATTCCTACGGCTTCACAAAATAGAACCCTAACCATATGCACTAAGTTTGTGTTTATATAAAACGATGATAGTTTTAGGGGTCGAACAGCCTTAATCTTAGCTTTTCAAACGTTTCACCACGGCAAATGTGAAGATGCGTTGCCTCTAACAGCTCGAGTTTAGCCAGACGTCCACTAATGTCATCTACTCGTCAAAAAGGCTGCACTGTGTCTAAAGGTGCGCTGACCTATATACATATACAGGGTGTTTCAAAAGGTTATACGCAAACTTTAAGAGGTGATCGGAGAGGTCACTCTGATTCGAAATAATATAGGAATGTGGGGTCTGAGGTGTACCGTTTCCGAGTTTAAAGCAGTTTAGTGTAACCAATGAGGCGAAAGCTCTCTTCCACGGAAGGTTTAATTTGTCCCGCGCTCGCGCCTCATTGGCTACACTTATCGGCCCAAAACTCGGAAATGGTACACCGCAGACCCCATGTTCCTATATTATTTCAAATCAGAGCGACCTCTCCGATCACCTCTTAAAGTTTGCGCATAACCTTTTGAAACACCCTGTATAAAGAAAAACTAGACGAGTATACCACTAATTGTTTACTCCTCCACTCGTAGTCCCTGGCGCCACTGATTTGTCCCTTTCCGAAACCTGTAACTAACACACACACTGTGTTAGTTACTGGACAANCGTTGTGTCATCTGTTATTATTGGCAACTATGCATCACCCTCACTGACGTTTAGCTCGGTTGTTTGTCACTGNTAGTGTTGAGTTTGGTCAACGCATAGAACTAACGGACTTACCTACTCACTTAACGACAGAACTTTACCTATCTGAGGTGAAAGCAAGGTGCAGTTACTACTAATATGAATAATTATTTTCCTTATGAGATGCTATACACTTGACGAAAATAAAGTCTAGACTTATAAAAACATCAATATCTTACTCGCGATTCAACCTACCAANTCAGAATCTGATGAGCTCAACATTGAGGTTATCTTAACAGCAATACGTGTTAACGAATTTGTATACGTAACATAACAATGGTCCGGCTTGTTGGCTTAGTGATACAATGCTAACTTTCGGATCAGGAGGTTCCAGGTTCAAATCCCATGGTGTCCGACACCTTTCCTGAGTATAAAGAATGTTCTTAAAGCTGATATCACACGAGCATATTTTTCTCTGTTACGCTGCAATATAAGTATTGGAAATGTTTAATGTTTTCGAGTTTCAACTGTTATGTGTTGTGAGTGGTCACTGAATNACTAATATTAAGAAAACTGTTGAATCTAAAAGCTTAAAAGTAACTTACCATACATTATGTTAATTGCACTTATACTAAAATGTGATGTCGGCCTAAGCGTCTACATATGAATCAAACCTATTAAGGAACTATAGTAAGCGTCTCCCTGGAGGGAAGTTAAAAGTGGCGTCTCGTCGCCAAAAGAACTCATCACCGTCTATGTGTCGAGTAATGGCAAAACTCAAACATCCTCAAGTGTCATTGCGACGCTTATTTAGTCTCCATTACACCTTCGCTGCCAGGCACATACGACCCAAAGAATCAAATTAGACATCGTAATGATCGGTTAATTTAGCACTTACGGTGCTTTTACCCTACCTTTCGTGAGTTGCGTAACGTACAACAAAATGTGTGTAAATTACCGTACACATCAGTTACGTCATTGGTTATGTCAAATGCCATACGTTTTGCAATTACGATTCTCTTCATAACAAAGTAATTATCTGAACTGTACTTATGAAGAACAGAACGTATGGAATACTTAGTAGCATCTTCAGTGACGTAATGAGAATACGCCTCATGAACAGTCAGAATTAAAGAAGTCATTCGCAGTTCTCTACCCCTTAATATGCTAATTAAATCTTAGACATTTGGAGATATCACGACCATAAAGTTGAATATTTTGGCCACTGTCTCTTGAGATGGCTCCCTCACCATTTTGTTGCTTATCCTTAACAGAATGCTATGATAAATAATACANGTTTTCATGAATATTTCATTCTTGTCTCACAGGCGTTAATAACTTTCTGCTAGATTCTGACGGGTGTGCCGCTAGTGGTTGATAAATTTAACGCCATACGGGGAAACACAATTTATTATCGACCCTCAAATGATGGTATCAAACAATGAACCAATTACTGGATCATTTAATTCGAGCCGCCATTTCTGTGACGGGCTTGCCTTTGTGTGGGTGCCCGATATGGTAGTGCGACAATGCGTCATTTTCACAATGTATTGAATTAGGTTGTGAATTGTATTGTTACATCATATCGGTTATCAGTTTTCCAATACCAACTACGATGGCTTATCAGACATGTTTTTCACGGACACAGTAGAACAATACCTCATAATGATAAAGGTATATTATTGTGTCACTTTCTGTAAAGTAAGGGAAACATACCATAATATGTTAGATTAAAAAATTACACATATTAAACTAATATTTGTACCATACTACTTAAAATTTATAGCCACCTTGTAGATAGTTTTATTTTTAAATGTGAAGTAGCTTACGAAAGGTTATCCTCTAGTGCAGAAGCACCGTGAGTGTCAAAAGTGAACATAGAACTAAGAACAAAGTAAGTCTTTATGAACCTTTAATGAATGTTTGAAGGCTGTACGCTTCAGGGAAAACAGATGACGGTAGAGAGTTCCAATGTTTGNAAACTCCAGGAAAACTATAAACTGTAGTAAGCCATTCTTTGGGTAAAAAGCTTGACCCTGTAAGGATGACAGGAGTCACTTTTTGCTTAGTAGTACGAACATTAGTAGCAACAGGAGGAACCAAAGAGACGAGCTCAGCAGAGTAGTGACCGTGAAAATAACGGCAAAACAGACAAAGGTCAGAGACTGTAAGACGATTNAAGAAAGGATGCAAGTAACTAGTGGGGGATGTCACATTTCTTCAGTTTGTAAATATATGTGTGTTTAGGTGCGCGAAATCATGGGATGGAGAATTGGTGTCAAAGATCCCGGGTTCGATTCTCCGATGGGGAAAGATTTCCTCAGTTAAGTTTGACATATTTCATTTCAATATATATCCGGCAATTAATGTCAATATTTATACATACCAGTATACCAAAATGTCTTAAATACTTTCATTAAGTTCTATTAAAATTAAAAAAATGATAGAGCATGAATATCGTGAAAGCGGTTGTTGAAATCAGAATTTCTGTCTGACCTAGTGGTTTAAGCTGCCAGAAATCACCAACAAGGGTTGGAGAATTGGTGTCAAATGTCCTGAGTTCGATACCCGGAAGAGGTAAAATTTTATTAGTAAAATTTGATTATCTTTAATGGTCTGTCTTTTCGTAAACATAACAGCATACTCGTGATTATCACACTCACTACACAGAGTCACTCCTTCTTCTACAGAAGTGTGAAGGGTCGTAATATAAGGTCAAAGGACTATGATAAATATTTACTGTGTTTTTCTTCTTTCACACAAAATATAAAAGTTCCTGTAAAATGTTTCTTTATTTCTAACCACAATTTAGTTTACAGAGATGTTGAAGAAAATAATGCATTAGGTCGACTAGTATATTCCAAACTTCATGAAAATCTGAAGAAAAATATAGCGGTTGATTCCCATTACGTCTGTGTATCTACTTTATACCATATATGAAAGTTTTCCTTTCATGAAACTGATTTCAATTTCTTGGTGTCTAAGGCAGTAGGTTGTGTTTAGCGAATCTCCTTCTCTTCTGTCCACAATTGCTGAATTATTAGAGATGGTTATTAATATTATATATTTTTGTGTGTGCATTAATATCAAAATCAGCCACAGTGAATCAACCAACCTCTCCATCGGGGATCGAATCTAGTACTCAAGACTATGCGAGGAATGCCTACGAACCCTCGATTAACTCTGTGACACTTAATAACATATTCCGATCTGGCCACACTGGTTGTTGTGCATATCACCATAATGTTATTTTGCTGACCATGAAGCCAGTTATTATTTTTTATAGAAATATTGGTATCCTAAATAATCATATACTGTACTTAACGTCGATTTTAGTGATGGCAATCTTGCTAGCAAAACGTTAGCAGGAGTTAGCTTGTGCCTCATTTGCATAGAAACTTGTTGTATGTCATTTAGCCTAATTTTTAATTACAATTATTAAAACACCTTTAAGGCATAATTATATAAACAGGGGTGACCAATTATAAGACGTGTAGAAGCCACAATAGTGGTTGCCATATTTAAAAGAGCCAAATATTTATTTATGTTGTAGGATGGTATTTTTGATGAAATTAATTTATCTTATCTTTAAAGGCCTAACATTAATAATTTAAGATAATTGTTATAGTTTTCAATTACATGATGTATCGATCACTTTATTCGGATCGATTTCACAAGTTTCAACTTCGCAGTTAAAAACTTGCATACAAACTTTCACAACACTTTAGTTTTTTTTTTAAATTTTTAACTAATTTTTGAAACCCATCCAAAAGATCCAATAAAAGTGAACGAAACGTCGTATAAAAAACAATATTTTTTAAGTTACAGTTATTTATATGTGGCCTTAAAAACTGATACTTTTTTACGTGACATTTATTTGCTTCTACTGGATTCGATTATACTGATTTATATTAAAATATAAATTAAAAATTTTTGTATTATCCAATAATATAAGAACATCTTGACAACGTTGATGACATAAATGTTATGTTTCATTTCTTGGTTTTAGTGGTTAAACTGTACATTATATTTTGGAATGTAAGTGAGCCGCCCGACAGGAGTAGGAGAGCCACATGCGGCCCGCGAACCTCGCTATGGCCTCCCCTGGTACATAACAACGTGGAGTATTAATTCCTGTTTTTTAATTTGTGTGACATATTTTACATTAAATAGTTTTAAATATACAATATACACGTAATAAACAGGCCTACGTTAAACAAATAATAATACACATATTTATACATAAATTTGTGTTAAAAATAGAGATTGCCACTATTAAGTAAATAACGTTGTCGTTAATCAAATATTGAATATGTTATTGTGTATATTAGGGTCGATATATCTATGCCAAACAACCGAGTGAAGTAGATACTTCAGGGTTACATCCAGTTGCAGAAAGAGTGTCCATGTGGGGTCTTCAGTAGCGTTAAGCAATTTATAACGGACCCTAGTAATGGCAGTTAGCTGGATTACGGGAGAAAGATAAGGGAAAAAAGCATTGTTGGCCGACGTGAAAGATACTGCCATAAAATATTAAAGAGGCTGCGTCTCTAACCGACCACGGAGAAACAAAGAAGCCAGACAGATAGAAGATAAAAAAAGAAACATTAAGGAGTCAGTAAACAGAAACGCACGCACTTATACACACATTCAGAAGTGTACGAAATTATTACAATAAGCTGTACCGAAAGTCAAGNGNAGAAGATTTGGGTATTTAGTNTGTAATTTGTAGCCATTTGCTACACCACTGTCCTTTTCTGTTCTACAAATTCGTAATTATATCTAAAGCATTGACTAGTATGAACCCTTGTCAACCATTTTGCCTACGGTTGTATAATACTCGTATTCCTCATGCTATTCATACACGTCAACGTTTCACATGTAGGGTTGTGCGATGTTTCCATATATCATCGATGTCGATATTATTTCCATATCAATCAATAGATATATTTGTCTAAATATCGCTATCGAAATATATNTTTTTTTTNAAATTTCGAATATGGAAAAGCATCGATATCGAGTTTCTATGCTATTGAATTTCAAAATACATCTATAATGAATTTAGAAAATTTAGAATATCTAAAGAGAAAAAAAATATCAATATCCAGTACAACAAATTTGTAAGTTCAAAATATATCCATATCAATTTTCGAAAAATGTAGATCGTAGCTTGATATCTATATTTTCGATATTTTCGAAACTCTATTAGGATTTTTTTCGAAATTCGAAATTTTCTTTACGCGATATTAATATTTTTTTTTTAAATTCGACGAAATTAGTTAACTTATCGATATTAGGTCTATTCAAAATTTGAAAACATGAAACTCGATATCGACACAGTAGTGACATTTCGATATGAAATAGTCTACATATCGAACTTCGATATTTGAAATCCGAAACAACACCNCCTTAGTTACATGGTACATAACTTCGGGCAGAAATTAAAACTAAAGTGTTCTTAAAAAGATGNAACGGCATGTAAGTGTCTACAAATTTTCACGAAATTCCGAAACCAATATACGATCACTCGATGTTAGGGGTTGTAAGTCCAAAGAAATGGTTATTCATAATTAATATTAAACTGTAATGTGCCAATCCTAATATGTTGAAGACGTTACGAAAAAGTCCAGACAATAGTTATTTCGATGAAAAAGATCTACCTGTTCGGCTATTCAAAATTTCGATACTGATGGCGTCAATGTCAGTGCTAAACATCATAAACACATGCATCGTAAGCAAAACTGTGTGGTTTTAACAAGAAGGACCGATTTATTAGACGTAAACAGAGTGTTAATTTCGCCTTTAGTTTTTTTTTTCAAACAGCATAATTTCAAAGTTTCAAAACTACTTATCTGGACATTTTCCATTCTCTGGTCAGCTATATTTGCTACGTTTCTAGAGATACCTACACTCTAGTCATCAGACATCTTGAAAATCGCTGCCGAGAATTGGTTGACATTTATTTACGTCTCTGTGATTCAAACCCATGATCCACGGCTGTGGATAATGAGATCATGGATTCAAATCCCAGGGTCGTAAAGAAACTTCAAACAATTCTCAGTAGCGATTTTCAAGATGTCTAATGACTAGAGTGTAGATATCTCTAGAAACGTAGCAAATATAGCTAACCAGACAACGGATAATGTCCAACCAAGTAGTATAGAAATGAATCTATTATTGTCAAACACATATTCAGATTAGGATCTCAAAGTTGTTGAAACGTCACAAACCATTGCAGCACTTTTTAAGGCAAATATGTGACTAATATGATTCTCCATTCATTCCCAATGCAAATGTACAGTACCAGCATCGATTCTGTCATATCCAAACGAAGCGTAGCGCGAAATTTCGTTTCGCTTAAAACGCAAATTTTCGTTTACTTACCAAGCTAC
>KZ871916.1:23406-37774 GCA_003456935.1 Machilis hrabei | reverse complement strand
TGCTCGCCTTACATTTACGTGACTGGAGTTAAATGCTCGATGTCTCTTCTCCTTCCAAAGTAAAAGGTCTGTAAAATTGGGGCCAGAGTATATTTGAAAATGGGTATACAGTATTTGTTGGGCAATAAGTGTGAGCAGCATTTTGTGTGTCAGTATTGCAGANATTTATTCAGATTTGACTGTCGTGACCACATTTTGTATATTTTTTTTTTCTTGGCAGGTTTAGATGTACATAGAATTGTGATGAAAAATAAAAATTTGAAGTGTCTAAATATTAGCAGNCAAAAATATATGCTAAACAATATACATATATAACCTTCAGTACTCTGTCAGAAGTCTTTATAAATTGTGATTACTCATACATTTAGCATATGTTGTACTTCATTATTCCATGTTCTGATTAACATTTACTAACATACAGCAAAATTGCAGGTGTTTCACGGAGATTTAAAGCACTGTCGGTTCACCTTATCGTGTTTTTAAAATGTCATCATAACTTAAATGTTATTTATATTTGTTGTAGGATCTTCTAATTCACAAGATTCGTTCACAACACCGGGGTCTAATAGTACGTCGTTAGATGGGTATGGTTATGGCTATCCACCAGGTGGAGCAGCAGATTACAACAGTATGCAGATGCAGCAGCGGTCAGGCTCTCAGAGCAATGTGCCTGTTTCTCATCCAGGTAATCTCTATTTATTGCTTCTCATTGTTCCCTCTAATGCTGCCACATTGAGAAATAGAGCTGACTTCAGCAGCCATTTTTTCTTGCATAGAAGTAACACCATGATGTTTTACTTTTATTTGGAATCACTTGTGTGCTCTGGGTGCTATAGTGTATTTGAATGTGGTGACCAGACTAACGCGGTGTGACGTTTGTCTCAGGAATGGGGGTTCTGAACCAAGGTGCTGGAGATAACGTTAACATTTCGAATCCATTCGACGACGTGCAACAGGGTCAGTACCAGAGGCACCCCCAAACCAACTCTTTCGGACCGCCCTTCGGAAACTCCGTGACGAGTAGGCCCCAAGGTAGGGCTTGCACTGCACAATTCTGATGGATGAATTTATTTTGAATGGTTGACGTTTTGCGTGTCACCTCTGTTTTGTCTCGTGAAAAGAAGTGAACATTTACAAAGACTTGTGTGTGGATATGCACCAAACGGATGAGCTGCAAGCATGAATCGATTGCTCTTGTGTTTTCACCCAGAGTGGACTTTTTTCCTTCATGCAGCATGAGCAAACGTACAGTGGTTATTAAGTAGTAGAGATGAGTTGAAATTTCATGTCATTTTCTTATGGACATTGTGTGTTAACGTGTTGTATTAGCNGAAATGACCATGTGGCAACATTGGTATATGTAGAGCTGTAAATATATGTACTATTTGACAATGAGTGATAAGTACATGGTTTTTAAATAAAACAAGTGCAACACTTATTGTTCCCTGGCCTCTGAATTTTACTTTGTTTGGGAGGGCACCATTCAATATATAAATAGGAAATGTAAAAAAGCATGCATTTTTGGTAGAAATCGATGTTTTACATAAAATATATGAGCATAAATATCAGTGGTCATTTTTTAATTATGGAAAATGTAGTTCGTATGGTAATACTAAATTTATTATTAAAACATCGTAGCAAATTCAGACACTTTTAAGTTACGTTTTTTTACTATAGAAGAGTTGAATACAAATAAGGTAGTGTTGTTCATTAAAAAATAACAAGGTTTTTAAGTTTTCTCAGTCTTTGTTTTACTTGGTTTACACAAATTGAAATTCACAAATGCAAATTTAAGTACGTACNTATGATACCCACCTATCAAACACCAATCAGCCAAAACAGTAAAACCTGCAGCCAATGAGCATCACTTGCCAAGGTCGTGAACTGGGTCAAAGCTCTCGGTCAGTATTTCCTTTCGTCTCAACATGGGAAAATCAAAGGAATTATCTTGATTTTGACAAAGGCCAACCAAAACNGCAATGCTGGAAGGCTGCTCATGCTATGCAGTAGTTGGTACCTATCAAAGATGGTCCGAAACACGTGTAACTTCGAGCCGTCGACAAGGCCACAACTTTGATGCCAGAGGTCAGGGCAGGCTTTCTCTTGTCCGCAGTGGCAGGAGGTATACTGTCACTGAAATTACCCATAATTTCAATCATGGTGATGGACCCAGTGTGTCCAAACACACAGTTCATCGTAAGCTTTTGGGATATGGGAATTCGTGTGCCTACGCTCACAGCCGTTCGTCATCGAATACGCTTGCAGTGGGCATGTCGTCATTGNCATTGAATCATCAGTGAGTGGAAGAGGGNCGCATGGTCAGACTAATCCCGTTTTTTGTTCCACCACGTGGACGGCAGAGCACGTGTACAACATTTAGCGAAGTAAACCTTCTCGCTTGGATGCACTGTTGGAGGAACCCAGGCAGNTAGAGGGAGTATGGTGGTCTGGGCAATATTTTCTTGGGAGAACACTTGGACCCATTATCCGTGTAGAACAATCTGTGACAGCTGTCGCCTACCTCAAAATTGTGGGTGACCAGTTACACCCATTTATGGCGACCGTTTTCCCTGGCAGAGATGGCGTCTTTCAACAAGACAATGCTCCATGTCGTCCTGTGGAGAAGGTTCAGGAATGGTTCCAAGAATGTGACGAGGAATTTTCTTTATTGCCATGGGCTCCAAATTCGCTGGATTCGAATCCAGTCGAGCATTTGTGGTTTGACTTGGAGAAACGGTTANGAGCATCGTCATCACGCCAACCANGTAATTTACGGGAACTGAGTATCTTCTGTTGCAGTAATGGTACCAGATATCAAGAAANGCCTATTAATATCTCGTTAATTCTAAGCTTCATTTGTTGAGAGCTCTTTTGGCGTCNAGAGGAGGACCTATGTGGTTTTAATGTTTTGGCTGATTGGTGTATATGCAATTGTAATAATTGCTGTAGATTGGAAAAAAGGGAAAATAATAAATTGTGTTTGTTTAATACCCTTAACTCGTCGTTCTGATACAAATATAAAATGAGTGGTATTATGGATTTTTTTTAAGAACAGGTAACAGCTATTTGTTAGAAGTAGTAACTTATTTATAACATATAGTACCTTTGTGGTTATTTGTAGAATGTCAAGAACNTGTACTTTAAAGCAGTGTGTTTGTAATTCTACCATGTGCACAGACATAAGGCATGAAAGAAGAAACAATTACAATGGCNTATGGAGTCGGTGAGGAGGTACTGCCACTAGATTTGTGGTCTGTGAGGCGACACATAATTCATAAAAAATAAATTACGCAGCAACCATGAAAGGTATCAACACTTCCCTTGTGGCAGTTAAAAGCTTATAATAAAGCCTAGAGTGCTATCAGCTTTGATACAGTGGATACAGCAACCACATTTTAATACCGCACTGCAAATATGATAGTGATGGTATGACTAAATTTTCAAATCATTTACTTGAAAATTAAAAAAAGTGGTTCTAAACATAAATCAACATTTTCACAGCCGAAGGAAGTTTGGACAAAGATGCGCTTAGGATCCTTTGAAATGTCTCGATTGTTGATTTTTGAAATCTGATTATGAAATGCTTAAGTACACGCTGTGAATTTATATTGGATTTTATTTGAGAGAAGAATAAATAGGACTCCAAAGCGAGTGAAGAGTGGTTTACCATGCTGACCATTATTGTGCTGTTGCCACGTTCGGACCCTTTCCTGCTCGTAAACAAAGCAAGTGGGCCAAGGCTAGGTACAGAACACGGCAACAGCACACTACTGGCCAATATTGTAAACTGCTCTTCACTCGCTTTGGAGTCCCATTTATTCTTCTCTTAAATAAAATTCAATTTGCCGTAAATTCACAGCATGTACTTATGCAATTCATACTTTGCTTTTTAAAATCGACAATAGAGGCGTTTAAAATGATCCTTAGCGCATCTTTGTCCAACCTTCCTTTGGCCATGAAAACACCAATTTACATTTAGAACAAGAACTTTATTTAATAATTTAGTCATACAGTCTCCACCGTATTTTCAGTTCAGTATTTAAATTTGGTTGCAATGGAACCACCCGTTCTCATCCTACAGGGGCTTTTAACTTGGGGTTCTGTAGGGTAAGGCCTCAAAAAGTGGTAGTTTTTACTTTTTGGCCTGAAAAATATATTTTTTTTTTGCAATTCCTAAAATTTACATACAATATGAAAAATGTTGGTAGAAAAAAAATTAAGATTTGCCTAGCCATTCTCAATGTATAGGAGTTCAAACTCGAGTATCCATAATTTTGAATTTGATAGAAATAGAACATTGAACTACAGTCTCCTGTGTTTGACTTTTGTGTGCTGGATGGTAGCTTTTCAAGCCATGCACCATGTTCATGTAGCTATGGTTCATGTATCCTTACATGCAATACAGGTAATCAGTGAACCATCCAATGTTAATTGATCATTTTTTCGTAAAGTTAATAAACGAATTTTAATTATTAGCACTAGATGCTGTATATTTAAATGCATTTATATTGTTTTTGTATCTCAGTGGATTATTGGAATTAAGCTCTGGTTTTCAGACCAGTGCCCCAGTGAGATTGGTACAGTTTCATAATCTGGGTTCTTACTCCTTGAAGTATGATTTTGGTATCAGGACCAAGGATTGTAAAAACCCAAACAAATGTGTGTAATGATTTAATCAATCCTTCTTCAGGCACTAAAAATACAAAGTTACAATTGGTCTTACAATAATGAATACAAAAGGCAACACATTTTTTTGAGATAAACATTTTTTTTACTGGTGTAATAAAGCAAACCAAAGCTGTTGTCAACATTAAAAGCTGAACCAGGTTTGGGTTCAGCTTTTCATTTTGACAATAGCCTTGGCTTGGAATTTGTCTTTTTTTGTGTCTGAAGAAGTTTTGATTAAATCTGAAATGTTCCATTACACATGTTTGTTTGTTTGTGATTCTACAATCCTTGGTCCTGATACCAGAATCATCTACTCATTGGTGAAATGCCAGTGGTGCTGTTTCCTATGTACCCTATTCTCATAATGTTTAAGAAGGACAATGTAATNTGTTCACTTTACGGCAGTGTCTGTATTTGTGTGTATTTTTTGTGCACTTTATACATTCGATTTGCTTGCACGTTTTGCCTCTGAATGAATCGGAAATGTAACATTGATCACCAGTGTTTTTCATTGTAAAATGGATTGGCCCTCATTTCACATCTATTATTGTCCCTTATTAGGATGTGTATGTATATGCTGTGGGATTTTATCACTCGACAATGGACTCCGTTTGATAGTCTTTCTTGGGTTCCATTTACACCTAAAATGCCATATTTTAAATGACCAGTAATTGTGTAAATGGTTTCTGCATTCAGCATAAGATGTGTATTACATACAGTTTCTTAAGATTCANGCTCGAGTCTTTCAGTTTTGTTTCTGACACAGACTTGTTTTGAACATATGTTTATTTTTGCCATCTTAGGTACGTATGAGTGGTAGTTTCAAGCAAGCAAAAGTAAATTACAGCTCATTTATTTATCATCTAATGTTGGTTTTTGCTGGTAAAAACTACCCTTTAGTCTCAGAATTATTATTATGTTTTCTGTTCCCATCTTTCCAAGATTTCTGTGAAAGGGATTCCATTGTTCAATGAATGATCTGTTTGTGTTTTGAACTGTGTTGCACTTTGCAGTGGAAATTATAGCAGCTGAATGGTTTACAAGTGTGTGAAGTGTGTTTTTTAATCTTTATGTGTTGGCAAAAATAGTAGCAATCAATATGTTCTTGTGCATATAGGTTATGTAATATTTGGCAGTGTTCTACTCACAACTGTTTGACATGTTTTCTTACAACTATTCTGTTGATGATTTTTGTATTCATGTATAGTGTTAATTAACTCTAAATGTAGTACTGTACATACTTTTGGACTTGTGGGGGGGCTTGCTTTAGTTATTTGTTGTGGCTCCAACTTTATTGAAGTTGATAATGTTAACTTAGTTTTCTTGAAAACAATACTTAAGAGTAAAACACAAGAATATAATTCTGTAGCTTTATCAACACAGTCGCTAATATTTATAATATTTACATGATTTCAGTAGAAGAACCGTTAAAAAGGCATTTGCCAGGGCTCAGTTGACCATCTGTTTTGACCCCTCACTTTTTTTAAGTGTTGGAGGGGCATTAATTGCANCAGCATATTAATGAGCATGCAAATCATGAGTGAGCTACTAAAGTTAAGCAAGAAGATAGACAATGTTTCCCCAGTAATGCATTTTTGAATTATGATAAAAGAGCTCTGTGCAAGCTATAACACTGTTCTTTTTAAGTTTTGTTTTTTGCTATAATATTTTTTTTTGTGATTTCTATAATACTGGCAGGCGCCATATTTAAAAAGTAAAATGTTTTGAGCTGCGAAGTTCTTTTAAAAACTAATGTTCTTGTGCTGCACACTAATAAGTACAACAGTAAGTTTAATATGAATTATTTTTGTGTTCCAGGAATGCAGCAGGGTTATCAATCCCAAGGTTATTCCCAGTATCCACCTCACCAGGAGCAGTACAGTCGAGCGCCTGCAGTACACGAGTACAACCAACAGTATCCTCCTGCTTCTGGCTATCCTCCAAATCGCTCTATGTATCCCCCTTATGGATCAGAGGGAGATAGGCAAGTGCCAAATGTAGATACACTTAGTCACAAAAGGCAAGTGACTATTTTGGATGTGTTTAGGTCTTCGCATTCAGTGGCTTAATTGAAGTCTGCATTTGGTTTTCATTTGGACATTAAATCTGTGGCATATCTTTCATTGCTTTGGCTTTGTAATCTAGTACTATAGCTGTTTAAAAGTGACAGTAATCCATGTGCAAGCACTATAGTTATTAGTGACTGAAAACTCAGAAACCTTGAAACACGCAGTGTTGCTTAATACACGGATAAATACAAATTTATTATGTTATCTCTGAACGTTGCTGGTATGTATCAGAAATATAGGAAAAATTGTAAAAATAAATTGCCCGATTATATCGAAATTATACTTTTGTTATAAGAAAAGCTTGATCAGTGCAGCGTTAAAGCAAATAATTGAATATTGGTCATAAATACAAGTACAAAATTTCTGTAGTTGTTTACAAGCTGTCGTAAATAGTTGGGCTCAAATTAAGTTACTCTAATTGNAAAAATTTAATGTTCAAAAGAAATTGCGTGTGTATTAACTATGATTGTAGTACACGTAAATATTTTTTTTTAAAGTTAAACCATATAATTTATAATGTATTATCACGTAAACAATCGTTATTAGACTACAGCTATTGCATTATTATTCACGTGTACTATGTCTATGTGTTACATAAATTTAGTTTAAAATTAAGTTAACCGTTTCATAGTTATTATATTCAAGTAGCTGATATTTTTAATGTAATTTTGTTTGAGCCTTAGTAATTTTGGGGCTTTGGCTAAAACATAAACTTTAGCATATGGCACAGGCTTTGAAATTTGTTAGTGTTTTAACATTGATTTGCTCTGTCTTTGATACTTTACTCTGTTAGTTCATCTTTGGGTTCTTTTGAATTTGTTCACATCAGTAATAGATGGAATTTGAGATATTACAGAAGATCTTGGTGGCTCGTCATAAAGGTTACATATTGTAATATGCTTCGAGAATATTAAAAACTTAAAGAGTGAAGCTCCATTTTGTTGGCATTTCATGTTCTCCGTTTGGTCTACGAAACACTTCTCGTACTTCCCACGGACTTCATNCATCAGTGCTATATTTAAGAAAAACCCTGCAAGCCTCNCACNTGGCTTANCTGTAGTGGAACTATTCTAATGTTGAGAGAGAAAACAAAACGCTAACAATTTGATGTCATTTAAGGCTTCTAAAATACAAAATTAAATGGATAGTTTTCGGGTCATTATAAAATGGCACAAACAAGTGATAAGAAAGGTTAATGAAGAGTTATAATTTGCATCAAGTTGCAGGCACATCCTTTTTATAGTAAATGATTGTAGTCNCGTAACTTTGTCAGATCAGTTCTTATAGAGAAAAATATTAGCCGTAAATCATTAATTGNTAGTATATGAAACCCTGATTTATCCAGATCATGAACTATGATTTGTGTACTTGAAACTTGTACTCATCAAACCATCTTGAACTTTGATTGCCACTTTTTGTGTTATCAGAGTGATACTGGCTTTATACCAATGAAGTAGTCACCAGTTGCAGTTGCTTCAGTAGCCCTTCACAAGAAATAGCTAGCGTTGTAACTTTCAATTTTTTAAAACTGATAATTTGATGTTCTGTGATTTTACCTGCAACAGTTACTTGGGAAATTTTGTCAAATCAAAACATTTTCTGTAAAATGTATTACTGAAGCTGTTTTTGCAGAGTAGTAGCTGAACAATTATTATTTGCAATAAAAGTTAACCTGCAAGCTTTTTAGTTATCTTCTATGTCTTTGTGATTTCTTGGTTTGCTTATATGATGGCACGCATGCACACTCATCGTTGTCAGCTTTTTGGAACAAATTCTGTTCTTTTGTGAACAGTATTTTTTCGTACAATGTCATCATATGAACATGTAATCGTTGCTTCACAATAAAGGCTAATGGAGGATTTACAGCATTGTATGCTTAATACACTGGTTAACATTTATACATTGCTTACCCAGAATTTTTGCTTTACCAGAATTCTTATTCTGTGTCCCATTTTGTTTTAAAAATAACAATTAACTCTGCAGTTAGTATTAAAAGCTTGGACAAAGAGAAGAAAAAACAAATGTGTACTGCCATTTTGTATTGTATTTGTTAAACTTCAGCAGTCGGTGAAAAACGTAAAGTTTTTTGAGAACACCAAGTCATTTTTATAACAGACAACCAAGGTTTATAATATGTAAAAATAAATAAAACTATACATTGTAATTTAGCAGTACATATTGTTTGTGAATCTTATTACTTGATGTCGTAGACGTAATTTTTATCCCGTTTTGCCAGACATTACATGTGCATTTAATATTTAAACTCTTTAAATAATTTCATGTACCTTAAAACAGGCATATTGGAGAGNTTTCAACTAGCATGTGACAAATTTGTAGACTGTTACAGAAGAAAACTTGACTTTCAATGTTAAGTTTTTAGGCCTCAAACCTGCAGACTTTTTTTTTTTTAGTGTACCAGACATGGAAATTGGCTGGTACTAACAGGCACTGGTTTAATACTAATCTGTGTGATCAGTAAACATTTCGTCACTTCCAGAGGTACATACGTATATCAGTGTATGTACCTGATTTGTACAGTCAACAAAGTGATTTTATCAATCCAAAGAGGACAAAGTTACGATTATATAAATTGCAGAAGCTTTATTTTGAATTTAATCACTTCATTTGGATAAAACTGTGGGCTTTATAATCAGCTATATTGAAACCTCACATACCAGTACTTTGCTTTAAAAGATGACATTAACAGGTGTTAGTTAATTTTGTTTCTTTATTATACTTTGTTACAACTTTATGATCAATCTTATGTGGCTAAGCTTTTAAAATTAAATTAAAAAATGGGAATGATTGGGATAGAAAATAGACACTTTCCATCTGTTATTATTCTCGCTCTATACACACCTTTTCTGGACGTACCTTTTGAAATTGAACTAGCTGTACTAATATTTTTGCTGAGTTAAGGATATTGCATTGCTTCATAATTGTAGGTAAGTGACATTAATTCATTATTAATAATGCACAAACGTTTTTATTTTCAGGAGCTATAATCAGCAACAGGGTAATCTTCCACCTACAGGCACTCAACAAGGTGGACCTCCAATGCAACAGGGAGCACAGGATCCATACAATCGTTACATGAATCAGACGCAGCCACCTGGTTATCCGCCACGTTCTGGCTACGTAGCTCCACCAGTAGTAGCTCCTCCTCCTTCTGGTCCAGGACAGCCAGCTGTTGCACCTACTCCTGGAACATACCCTAATCAGCAAGAATATTACAGACCAGATCAGGTATAGTTTTTAGAGAAAAATTATTAAACAGGGTGGCACAAAATAATGTCTGTTTGTGTTAAGTATGTTTTGCAATGTATATTAAAGCTGTGTTGCATTCACAGGAACTTTTTGGTAGCAAAACTGTCACCATTTTTTTGAATAAGCAAAACTTGCATGCAAACCAGTTTTGCTAAATATTCCTTGTATTTGTTAAGAATACTTGGTATAGCTTTTTATACTGTGTGTTCATTTTGTGACCCATTAATAGAGAAAGTTGTACAGATGGGAATAGAGAAAGGATTTCTGCAAGTGTTGCAAGCCATCTTTTAATGAAGCATGTGATATTGAAATAATCAAATGCCTGCCTCTACAGTATGAACAACATTTGGGCAGAAGGGATTAAGTTGTAGAAACAAAGTTTTATAATACTGGATTTGAACATGTTTTAAATTTAATAGAATATATTTGAACATCTTTTGACAGGCTCTTTCACAAAGTAGATATCGTGAAGTGTTTTTGCAAATTCCGAGCATATTGATTACAGGCAGGCACTTCTAAGTTTTGATCTTTTTAATTCTCACTTAATGTTTAAGGGTAACTAAGTAATTACTACATAGCATAAAAGGTTATTTCATATTAAAGAGTGATTATTTACTAGAAGCAAGTTAAATTCCAGGAATATACTTCGTATCAGTGTGTTATATCACATTGTTTCAGTTTACAGCGCAAGAGTTTAAAATTATAGTATGTATGAGTGAATTCTGTAACAGCTTAACAGAACTTGGCTGTACTTGGATTTTAAATTACAAGTGTTACATGAAATATAATTGATGTTATTACTTTTATCTGTACAATAATATTTTGTACAGGTTGAAAATATTGCACATACTACATACTTAAGGCAGCAACACAATCAGTATCTGAACAAACCCCCTTTATTTTTAATTTTTATTGCATTAGTAACTTTCTAAGTAATTTTTACCTTAATTTTGCATATTTTTCATCACTGTTCTTACTAACCAGATGTTTTATCACTTTCTTACCTCAAAATATGTATGAGTTCAGCTTGTGTGTTCTAGAAGAATTAATAATTTAAAATCCTGTTGAACTTCTTTTTGGTTCATTTAACACCAAAAATAAGCACTACAGTCAGGGAATCCAAAGGTNNTGTGTACATTTGATATTTCTCTGTTATTTCTTTTGTGTCTTCATATATTTGTGTGTGTTGGGCCTTTTGTGCAGCTGTTAAGAAAATTTGTGGATAGAAAGACACAGGTGTGTTAGAAGATGGTGCTGGTGTTGAATCCATTGTTTCTGTACTTACTGTTAGCAATCAGCTGATTGATGTTGCTTACTAAAATAGTGTAATTTCCATTGACAGGTTAGTTTGACCATTGTACAATGTGTAACATTTGTCATGTAATATATATGAGAAATGTGTTTGAATTCTGCAGCATAGGTATGGAGAAAAAAAGATTTGATGCTATTAAGCAGTAAATATTTGGGGTTAGAAAAGACTGATAATGTGAACATTTTTGTACTAACATTGTACCCAATTATTCCAGAAAAATCACTTGGCATACAGACAAATAAAACTAGTAACTTTGTACTGCAGTATTTTACTTTTCGTCTTGCATCGAATAATGCAGATGCGAACCTACATATGAGATGCAAATATTTCATTAGTGGGTGCTAACATGGATATGTTGCACTCCAAAAAACCTAACTTAATAGACCGTAATCCCAGCAAGAATTGATGTATTAGTAATCACAAGTAGTCGTCCAAGTGAATGTCATCACATTATTTTCTGTTCTTGATCAGCACAAAGAGGGTGACAGGTTTGAGGGTCAAGGATTGAGTAACCTAATTTTTGGAATGCCAACTGTCTGACTTGCATCTAGCGTCCAATGATAGTGTTTGTTGTCTGTGACCATTTTGAAATCTCTATTGAAGTTTTCCTTAAATTAAATATGCATTTCCTACAAACGGCCCATTAGTTTAAATATTCAGGTCCTGATTTTATTTGTGTTAAGAGTTTGTGTGTTTGTTGTTTCTTTTATTGCATTGATTTGTAGTGGTAATAAATGAATGTGCTTTATTTTTCTAGATACCTGGGCCTAAGCCATCTTATAACCCTTCTCCACTGCTGTCCAAAACTCTTGGCATNTCCTCTCCTTCTGCTTTAAATAAGCCTCAAGTATGTTTATGATTTTCTCTGCATTGCATTTTTACCTTGTGTTTTATGCCTAATCTTTAATGCTTATTTTACAACTGATTTTTTTAACCCTTTCCAATCCATTTGTTTTACACAAAAGTGTTTCCTTTATTTTAACTTTTGTTATTATTCTAAAGTTATTTTAGTCTCTTATAATATATTATTCAAATTATAGTCCAGGGATGTTTTGTGCTGTAATTATCCCTTGGAAAGAGAATTGAAGTAAAAATAGTGGAAGTGGACCTACATCGAACACCACAGTTCAACAGAAATCCATTCAGGGAGGAGCTTCAAAGAACCATGTTATAACAATGCTGATGTAGGACAAACTCGAAAAAATTCCATTGTCAGAATGAATTATAGTAAGGATCGGAAAGGGTTAATAACCTGTTTTGGACATGGTCTTAGGAGTGTTGTTTTTCTCTCTTCAAGGCACAAATTTAGTCCTTTTCAGGGATGCACTAAGACTGGAATCAGATATTACGTAGTGCCTGATATTAAAGGAAACAAATACTGCTTAGCATCAGCTGGGTCATATTCTTAACCTTTTAAAGCAGTTTGAGTGATTTTAGGGATGCATTCACAAACTAATATTGGACATACTGTTAATTGAATATAACCCTGTTTTGCAAGAATGTAATGACAAAGCATTTCAGTGCTAGCATCTGGCCTCTAAAACATATTTTCTAGTTACATTTTCTACCAAGAAAAGTACAGCTTAACATGTATTCGAGATAAATCTATAGAAAGTCATGCCGTTTCGTGCATCTTGGGGTACATCAGCCAGAGAATGCTGCAACGTAACCATAAGCATACACAAACTGAATTATTTACACTTTCAGTGGTAGCTTACAAATGAGCAAGTTCGACATAGTGCCGGTGATGCCAACCTCAAGCCAGTACAGCGTTGCCATGTTTCTGCAGAGGATTTGAAACATTTTGGCATGTATTGCTGACTGTAGTATGCCTTCACACTGTTATCCTTTGTAAAATTACATTGTAAGAATTTATTTCGCAACATTAAGTCAAAACTATACCACCATATTCGACCTCTAAAAAAAACTCACAACAACAGTTGCCGTGGGTCCGAAATAAACTCCTTTAAAACAGGATGTTTTTTATGTTCATACACAGTTTTTGTTAATAGGTTGAGCTGAGCATGAATGACTTAGTATAATATGTAGACACTGACTGGTTGAACAGGCCAGTTGGCTAGTCAGTCAGCTATCACACCAAAAATCATGGGTAATGTCCTTCCTGTCAGCATTTACAATTACTCGTTCATCACCTTTTAACAAAATATTTACTGTCCTGGATCGTGAAATGATCCATTTACTTTCCATGCAATGTAAAATGCACATGAACATCATATAAGCATTTTTACATTGTTATATTTATCCTCAAATATTTCTGGGCAGTGTCTTCATTTATACTATTTTTTCCTTGCTGCACTGAAATAGTTTGATTCTAGTGAACAAAACTTCAGCTGTGTATTTGTTTTATTTAGTACTGTTTCTGACAATAAGCAAAAATTAAACTGTGCAAAAATGATAATGGCCATACTGTCACTACACGAGACAGACATCTTCAGGCATGTATCTTCCAGTCCTGGTACTTGTCAAACAATAAAATGGAACAATACGACTAAAAACTGTTGGGGGCCACTCAGTGAATATTGTCTCAGACATTATTGAAATGTTGTCAAACAGGTTTTAGTGAGGGACCCCATTAGTTTTTTTGTAGCCATGCAAGTTTTTTTTTCAGTTTATTGTTTCACAAGCATTAATACTGGAAGTAATGTACTAGATGTAGGGAAGAAAATGAAACCGAGATGGCAAGATGTCTTAATAATTTTCTTCGTGCTAGAAGAATTTTCTCTGTATTCAATTTTGTCGCTTAGGTTGAATTAACTACTTGAAAAAATGCCTAATTCATTCCAGCATGAGCACATTTTAAGGAACTTGAGCACAGCATGTTTCTGCACTTTTTAAAATTTGTTGCTATTGCTATAAGTGTTCGATGTTAAAGATCCCACCTCCGGCTATGTGTCGGCTGAGTGGCAAAATTCAATTATCCTGAAGCGTCATTACGATGCGGATGGGGTCTCCATTAGACCTAAGATGTCATAACAGTGGGACCATAATCCAATAGCAATAAAATTTGTATTCACAGTCTGTCCTAATAAGG
>KZ871915.1:7163-19059 GCA_003456935.1 Machilis hrabei | reverse complement strand
CTACACATTCAGAAAGTCTGCAAGCTGTGCAGTGATCATAGCTCAGCGGTATTAGTTTTACTTTCTAAGCATACATGCATTTACAGTCAGCAGTTCAAACCNCGATTGCGACACCATTTTTTTTTTTCAATTAACTGTAGGAAATAATTGGATTAAAACAGTATAATTATAAAGAACAGTGTAACTCAAGGACTTGTTTATAAATGTGAATTTTATTATTACAAACATACACAATTTTTCATAGAAAACTAGAGAGTTATACCACCACTTTGAATAAAAGTGGGAAACAAGTGACTGCTTACAAAGTGCCCGATTTGATGATCAGTCAGTATCGTCCATATGACATAAGTTTTGTATTTGATTTACCAATGTTAATGTTGTTGTTGTGTATACAAGTTGAATAGGCACATTTTATCGGTGACTACTTCCCACAGACATGCAACATTGTCAAGCTGTGTAGCCTATACTTCTTGAGTACATTTGTTACAAAAGTAAATATTCAACTTGTGGACACAACATCAACATTAAAATTGGTAAAGTGAATACAAAATTATGATATATGGACGGTGCTGACGGTTCAGTAAATTGGGCACTTTTTATACAGTCACTTGTGTTCCACTTTTATTAAAAGTGGTGGTATAACTCTTTAGTTTTTTATGAAAAATTGTGTATGTTTGTAATAATAAAATTCACGTTTTTAAACAAGTCCTTGAGTTACACTGTTCTTTATAATTATACTGTTTTAATACAATTATTTCCTACAGTTAATTGAAAAAAAAATGGTGTCGCAATCGGGGTTTGAACTGCTGACTGTAAATGCATGTACGCTTAGAAAGTAAAACTAATACCGCTGAGCTACGAGCATTGCACAGGTTGCAGACTTTCTGAATGTGTAGGTAATGGTACTCGCTAAGCGGTGTTGCCAAATCGATACTTTCTTTTGGAGCCTGTAGAGCCTAAACTGAGCCTCTAAACAAAAAATGTTACTCTTCAATTTCAATTCAAATTATTAAAAGAAATTCACTCTATCAATCTGTCGGTGTTATTCATTAACACCCTGTATACAAATAAAAAAAAAAAATTGGCACCAAGAGGGTTACATTAATTTGAACTAATTAGGAATTCCAAAGTAGCTTTATTTATTGTAAAAGAAAATGTTATAAAGGTTTATTTTGCTCAGGGCAAAGCTTAAGGTCTACATTTCCATCTATTGCCTGGTTATTTGAGGTATTTATTAACAAGTGAACTATAATTTTAAAAAAATGAAAAAATCGTCTGGGATTTAAAAGTACAGTATTACAACATGTAGCAGGACCCAGTAACCATGTGGAGGAATAATGTGGTACAACTTCACCGACCAATTAGTCCCATCATTTTTTATGTTGCTGGTCGGCAGATTGGTATTATTTTGTGCTAGGCCAGTTGGTTTTGGGTTCGATGTCTTCATGGGATGATAATATTTAAGGACTAATAATAGGATGTCAATGCTCATTCAGTAATGACTTCTGTTAGTTATGAAAAAAAAAAGTATATCTAGCGACTCAACCCTTCCAGTGTTACCAAGAATTTGGTCTAATGCAAAAATTCCTTGCATCTGAATTCCCATTTCTAAAGGGCAACTTTCTATCCCAACCACCTGCTGAATTACACTACACTAAACACACCTCGTTGGAGCACGGTATCCTGAAGATGCTGCTCTTCCTGCCAAGAACGGAAAATGTTTGAGATCCAATTTATCCTCTACGGAATCTTCCATGATGTCCTTCACAACAGGAGTCCAACGGGACATCTGGTACGTCTGCTCGGTGATGCGTTCCTTCCTCTGCATTTGATACACTTTGCGACGATTGCCCTGAAACGAGAATCACAAAATTATTAGAGCAGTTTACTGTGGTCAATGTTTTACAATTATTTAACACAGAGTTGTGTTATTTCTCTTCACTGGCTGCTTCACAAGTTGCAAATTGAAATACTTTTACAGAAATGCAAGTTATTGATATTTTATACCTCAGTCTGAAAGATATATATACTAAATTCTTCATTGTATATACAAATACAAAATCTGTTCAACAAAAAAGCATCTGGCATAATTTTGAAAGAAGTCACCACAGCGCCATCAGTCATCATAGGCTGTTTGTAACTTCAAACTATGCTCTTTTGCACAATGTATAGTTTACCGACATGCTGAGTTACTGACTTACTGTTGCATTTAATTTCTGTGTTTTTAAAACGAGTGCAAAATATATTTGAAGCGTTACGAATCATCCAAAAGAAGACTGAAACTAATGTACGCAGCAGCTGCGGCATACTAAGGAAATAAAATACATTTGTAAAGAAGTGGGTAAAAAGGTATTTGGAAGTTGGGAATATAGACGACCTGCCAGAGAGGGGATTAGTTCGTGCGACGCTGCCGAAGCAGGAGAAAGTGATCTTGAGTCTCTTTCAGGAGAAACCTTTCCTTGCATCAGACCCAAATTAAACGCTGCCAAAAAGGACCTAACATTGCCCTAAATACAATCAGAAGTCGCCTTCGTGAAAAAGGTGTGTCATTTCGGTCTACCATGACGAAACCATTGTCAGAAAAACATGCGACAAAACGACTGGCGTGGGCGAGGGAAAATTCAGGTATAGATTGGGACGTAATCTTTACAAATGAATCATCCTTGTGGGCATGGTCTGCCCTATCGAAGGCCTGGTCAACGAAGCATAGCAGGATTCTTCAGCGCACAGTGAAACTACCCTGTAAAAATTCATGTTTGTGGGTGCTTCTGTAAACGTGGTTTTGGTTGTCTACAAACAATTTAAATGCAGAGAAAATACGTAAAAAATTATTTATTAATGTCTACTGAAACGTTTTTTGGTGCAGACAGAATGAGGTGGGTGCTACAGGAGGATAACGGCCCAAAACATCGCAGTAAACTTTGTAGTGAATGGAAACTAGAAAATGGCATCACTATGATGGATTGGCCTGCATCATCTCCAGATGCAAATATCATGGAAATAAGTGGTCCTACATGAAGGTGAAGGAAAGCCAATCTTTACCCTGAAACAGCTGTCACTGAGGATTAGGAAAATTTGGCGCTCTTTGTCTCGTGAATATGCTGAAAACCTTGTTGAAAACATGGCAAAAAGGTGCCAAACCATAATTGATAATGGAGGCGATTGGACTACCTACTAGGTAATTGTGCAATAGCTTATAACATCTACTTTCATTTAAAAAACAAAATTTAACCCTAACTTTTATTTCTTTCAGATTATGCTGGACACTTTCTTGGTGAACACACTGTACAATGTACAGCATTACATTTCCATCCATGTACAAAATACAAATTCTGATTCTCTTAAATTACAATCTGCCAAGTAATCACCTCTAAAAATTGTGACACTTGACAAAATTATTCAGTCTGAAAATTGTATATTATAAGTAATGTAAGAGTGTAAGTGAATATTATCCGCTCTTTCGTTATCAATTTCTGTAGGTTGGTTGCACTGCTTATCGTGCATACTCCTACAGACGTGACGTGTCTGTAGACACAGCAGTGAAAGTTTCAACGTTGACTTGCCAGTTCCATTGTTGTTTCTGTTGAGTAAGCACGGCCACTGTGCTCTCTGCACCAAAGAAAAGCAGCCAGTAGTGACCCGTTTTTTGTGGTCTGATGGTGTACCATGGGCTAAAATCAATCAGCACAATATGGGACAGTGTTTTAATATGACAGAGTGCCTACAAATAGATTGAGAGGTTTAAAAGTGGTAGAAAAAGTGTGACACACAAAGGAGGGATGGGATGTTCGTCCACATACACTACTGACGACAACTCTGAGTAAGTCTATGCCATGATTCTGACAAACTGACAAGCGACTATCGATGAAGTGATAAATTATGTTCAAATTAGTCATGGTTCTGATATGAGATCTTGCATAACAGGACTAGCTTTCATAAAGTCTGTGCAAGATGGGTCCCAAAACAGGTCACCGAAGAGCACTGACGTAAGTGTGAAAGAATTCGTCAGTCAGCCAAAATGTGTTGAAGGCTAAACAGAATATTTATTTTTTGCAGCACGACGTCTGCTTTCGTAGTTTCCGTAGTCAAAAATAATGTGGAGCTTTAATCATCGTGGCTTTAATAAATTGCGTTAGATATGACAGTTCACAATGTACGATAGTCCCAAGTTTGAGTAATACCAAAGCTTAAAACTTTGTAAAACTCTTAAGATAATTATTTCCATTGAAATCTGACAAATGAGACAGTTAAGGTGTATAATCACTTTGTACAAAATCAGAAACGTTTGGCTTTGAAAAGTACCGGTTATCAGATTATTTTATAGCAGCGGTACGATATACTGCGTATATGGTAACCAAAAGCCCTGACGTCACAAGGGCTGTATGACACTGCGCTCCAGCCTACAGCATTCAACAATTGGCAGTGAAAAGAAAAAATACCCTATCTTGAACGAAACTACTAAAGAACTAGAGCGAAGAACCCATACTAACTCGATAAAATAAAAGCGCTATGGAAAAATATAGATATAATTTTTATCCTCCTAAAATATGCCCAAGTACCATAACACCCACACACAAATGAGGTAGGTCTACCAGTCAGGCCTGCGTCGTCGTTTCCTCTTGAATAAAACTGTCAAACTGGATTGTTTTTTTCTTACGTGTCGCCATAAGAAAACACTATACAATAATCACCTGCACTGCTAGTCTGCTACTGAAAGAGGGCCAAACTGGAGCATACGTTTTAATTTGGTTCCTTTGTTTGCGCTCTTAACTTTACATGAAAAAGCATTAAGGTCATCAGAGGTTATAACCTCTAAGATCAACAACTCTCTCTTCTACTGTTAAAGGCTACGGCCCACATTCAAAAGATAAACATGCAATTACTTCGTCCACTCTGACCTACNTTATAAATGTTCTTAAATATGAATTACGTATTTTATTCACCACTTTACTATTTCAAAAACGATGTTGCAGAATTTTGTGTAGGTCGCCATTGGCGAGGGAAACATTTTTCATAGGTGCCAAATCTCCAGAATCGGGCGCCAGGCGCCAATGGCGTTGGTAACAACACACGTTTTTACGGTTTTTGTAGTTTTCAGAGCTCCTAATACTCAACACTATTGCTAGTGTGTGGCTTAGAAGAAGCCCCAACAGGTCCGAACTTCATGCTGGCATTCGTGAAGTCCAATGATACGGCTGAATTTCAGCTAGGGAGCTTGAAATTTAAGACGGCATCAACTAGATCAAGGTATTTCCACATCCAGCATTAAAAACCTTAATTTCAGACTTTTTTAAAGGTAGAATTACAGCTACACAATTTGTGAAAATGTTAATTGTCTTAATACCTTTCTACGCCTATTTTCACACAGCTCTTAAAGTAAGAATATCTTTTTAGTGTGTCCACCATAATGAATTACTGTTGAAAATCCTAAAAAAAAAGGTGTCTGCAATGAGCTAGGAAAAGTACTGCATGTCTTATTGAGAACATGATTGGCCAGATGACATTTGCTGTTTTTCTTCACTGCCCAGTAGAATTACCTGTTTCACAACTTGAACATAAAACCTGTCCTTCTGTCATCTCATGGTATATATTAAAAAAAAAAAAATTATACTCACACTTCTCACCAGCCAGTTGGGTTTTGCTTTAACTTAGGTTTACAGAATTTAGAAACAAATATTTCAACATTATAAATTATTCTACTATAAGATTTACACAACAGAAATAGAAAAAACAGTTTCCTTACGTCAACAACAACATTGAGGCCAAGGTGACTCATGTTGGTGATGATCTGTTTCTCAGCCGGTAAAATTTGGGCATGCTGTAGGAGTTTGCTTAGATTCTCCTCTGATATGCCATTCTTAGAGATAACGTACAGAAGAATGATTCGAATCTTGTCGTAATTCGAAACGGCTTGGTCCAGCAGAACGGGAACGATGTTGCGCATGTGGTCTTTGATACGCTCTCCTTCTGCATCAGTGCCCATTGCCAAGTCCTGTTTTTTTTTTCAAATCAAGAAGAAAACCAACATCATATATGGCTCTTGAAAACCCAACACAAAAAGTCATTCAAACACTTTCAATTATTTCTTAAATACCATACACATTTAATCTCTGTCCATCATCTGTGTTCAGATTAGAACATTAGTTAAAGCTGTGCCCTAACAAATACGATGGCAAGTCAATAATTGTTGGCAATGTAGTTATTTTTTTCTGTTGGCAGCACTGTCGAATGTGTGTGCAGTGCTAGGCTCGGTTTCCATATCAACACTTCTGAAGTTTCTAGATCACTTCTGTTGTCACTGACGTGATGTTAATCATGGCTGCCCCGCTTTTCGTTTGCATCAAAGAAGAGCAGCGTTCCGTGATCTTTTTTTTGTGGTCTGAAGGTGTTTCAGTATGGGAACAGTGTTTTGCCGAAACGGAATGTCTACATTTTGATTGAAAAGTTCAAAAATGGTGGCACAAGTGTTACGCCTGAAGAAGTCGTCATTTGTTGACATGGACGGGCGTCCGGCTCCTTCTTCATGCGTAGCAATTGTGCGATCATTTTTGAATGCTGCAATCCAATTGTAGACATTCCGTTCCGGCAAAACACTGTTCCCATACTGTGCTGAAAGTCTTCGATAGATTTCAGCACCTGAGACACCGTCAGACCACAAAAAAAGGATCATTGAACGCTGCTCTTCTTTGGTGTAAACGGAAAGCGGGGCGGCCATAAATAGCGTCACGGAAGTGTTCTAGAAACTTCAAACCTGAGCAGAAGTGTTGATATGGAAACCGTGCCAAGTGCTGCACGCGGATTCGACGGTGCTGCCAACAGAAAAAAAAAATACAACTACATTGCCAATAATTATTGACTTACCCTCGTCACTTACTTGTAAATAAGGCCAAAGCTTCCTAGGAAAACACACCTGTTCAACTTTGCAGAGTTTGTCAACATAACCTTGATATGACTTCATGCAATCTTCTGCCAGGTGCAAGTGAGTGGAATACTTGCTCAACTCTTTCTGGTACTGCGGCATCTTCTTAATCATCTGAGACAAATCACGCATTGTCGCTTTGTCGCTTTGAGGAACTCGCTTCGAGTCTATGAACTTCTTCAAGTTCTTTGTCACGTTCCTGAAGAGAAAGGGGGAAAAACATTAAGAAATTACATCCTACTTTTACAGGATGCTTGTCACTAAAACAAAGTATGGCTTTGTTACATTTAATAATTTCACTGCCACTATTTTTTTACAAACAATCATTCCACAATGCATCTACCAGCCATGTATGATAGAATTTCCATTACATATACTTTTTAACTGTTCATACAGACTAGACTAAGGTCTAATATTAAATAAAAAAAAATAATAAAGAAAGAGAGAGAGAGAGAGAGAGAGAGAATTGGAAATACCTTATCTACTACCAAATATTGAAACACAAGAGTATGGATGGAAAGTGGGTGAGATGTCACTGTTGCTTGTGACACCAACAGATACCATAAAGGTATAAAATATTTGGTAAATTGCTCCAAGGAAAACAGAAATGAGAAAAAAAAAATAATCTTATGATTAATTTTCTATTACCAATTTCCAATATTGGTTTTGTCATATGGTACAATCAACACAGAAAGAAAGACCCCAGCGGATACGTGCTGCTTAGCCAAACTACAAATGGATCATCAAGACAACGTGATTCTGTGACAAACTTTCGTGATCGGCGTTGCCAAATTGAAATCACCCTTTAAAAGCAGTGACAGGTTCTGTAATGCCAGTGTACTGTGTGAAATCAAGGCAAAGCTGTGTCATTTCTGCATGAAGGTGACCTTCACAATAAAATCGAATCAACGTGTTTGACAACAGACATAGTTCGATTTCTAAATAATCTCAAAGTTTAACAGTTAAACATGGGCGTTTATATTGGAAGTATTTACCACGTGTCATCTAAATACCGGAGAAGCTCTCTTTATAGGTGTGAATTTTAGCTCGGAGGAGGCTGCCCTTCGAATCTATAGTTGCTTAATCCGAAGATGGAGTGGCCTCAAAATAGTTTACATTTTGGCACGGACCCATCATTTGGGAGTAACGCCTAATATGCCTATACAAGTGTGATATATTCGTGATAAAGCAATGACAGTATTGGAACTCAAATATTCTCATTTACGTTAACCTACCGACTTTTTCGGTAGCCTAATGGAGGCTAGGAGGCCTATGTTCAAGGCTGAAATTCTGACAACTTCGTTACAATTGCTATTGGTTTATAGTTCCACTGTTCTGACATCTTCTACATCTACATCATACCCTGCAATCAACCCAGAAGGTACTTGGCAGGGGGTGCACGAAGCACCAGAATTTATTATTCATGTCCTAAATGGTTCCAATCTCGAATCGACCTTGGAAAATACGATCAAAAATACGCATTAGATTTACAATTGATTTCCTTAACTTATCTTCATGATCACGCCTACCAATATATATTGCAGGTTTTAAAACCTTGCTTACATTTAACTGCGACTGAGTGGAGTTTAGTTGCTCCAATCACTTAATTGTTTTTTTCACGCTTTTCATCAAGAGATTCCCAAACCAACTTGCTTAACATCTCCGTTACGCTATTTGTTCTACCATAACAACCCAAAACAAATCTAGCCGTCCTTCGTTGAACTGACTGAAGATTTTGCAAACCCACCTCATACGGGTCCCAAACACAACTACAGCATTGGATGTTTGGAAGCACCAATGTGTTATATGCAATTTGCTTAACGTACTGTGGACATCGAAACAATATTCTTTGGCAAAACGAAGACTACGTAGTGATTTTCCTACAACGTAGCTTACGTGTGAATTCCATGAAAGATCACTACTAACAATAATGTCAAGAGATTTATACTCATTTACAACATTTAACGTTATCCCATTAAGTGTATAGTTACATACGCTTTATTGACGTTACCTAGACACTCGCATAACCAAGCACTTTCTTGAATTGAGTTTTAGCTGCAAGATATTAGGCCTACACCAATCCTCTACTGTGTTTAGTGACTCTTGTAATTCATCACAATCATCCCTACTGCCCATCTCTCGATATATAACTATATCATCAGCAAACAGTCTAATTGAAGAACTGACCCCTGAAGAAATATCATTTATATATAACAGAAACAACAATGGACCCAAAACACTTCCCTGAGGTACTCCGGAAATAACGGAAGTTGAATCAGATTTACAACCTTCCAATATGATTCTTTGAGTTCTCCCTAAAAAAAATGATGCAATCTATTTCAGAATCTTAGCCCTAATGGGGCCCATCCGTGTAAGAATGACGGTGGAGGACGATTTTATTTTGCCATTCACTCTTTACACACAGGTGGTGGGTTCCTTTTCATCGAACACTTATCGAAGGGACCCCACTTTTAATGTCCCTCTCGGAAGAGTCCTACCTTTGTGTGTCGTGCTTCACAGGCAAACTCATAAGATAAACCTTTATACTCAGGGCTAGGAGTCAGCACCAAGGATTGAACCCACGCCCTCCCGATCAGCAAAACTTACGAGTTACCAGATTGCTAATTGTGAGTTTGGTTTGTCGATAAAGGATTACTATAGACACACGTTTTGTTGGACTTAAAGAAAATATAAATGGGGTTTCGTCATAGTGGTTTGGCAACGCCGTTCACGAAAGTTTGTCACAGAATTGCGTTGTCTTGATGATCCATTTGTAGTTTGGCTAAGCAGCACGTATCTGCTGGGCCTTTCTTTCGTTGTTGATAGTACACATATGCTTTAATCAGGCATACTCAATGCCCAAATTTTTCTGTGAAGATATTGTCATTTCGACATAATACTGTTAAACTATTCGAAAACATCCCCGAGATAATACAACTGATAGACTACCTAGGAAGTAGAATACTTTCAACAACAAATTTTACAAGGATTTCGCCTTACTGAGAGACAACAGCTATGTGCTGATGCCGCAGCTCTACCCACTGGTCATCATTCTCATCCAGAAGAACCTCCTTATCTGGTTGACCTGCAGTGGCTTCGTACCTAGTGGAAAGAAAAGGATTACAAATATCCTCCAAAGATGTGAGAAAACAATAAAGTTAAAATGAATGCACTACAAACTTACTTGTACACATCATTTTCTATAGGTAGAAGATCATATGACATGGCTTGTAATGTCAGTTCATGAAGCAATGGTGTAACACAGTCAAATCCACGATCGAGAATCAGGAGCTGGGAGCGTGCCTTCTCGGGACCTTCCCCCATTGTCGGTTCGTCTGCTTTGTAAGCATCGAGTTTTTGCTGAACCATCTGCGCTAGCTCCACATTTTTATCGTGATCACTAGAAGAAAACATACAAGTCAGTACCTTCTATGCATCCTTCAAACACAATAAGAGACTAATACAAACTGTGTGCAATATACAAAATTAAATACCAAATCAACAATTTCATTTTTTTTTTAATTTTGCACAACCTGAAAGGCCTGAGAGAAAACAAAAAAAGGTCAAGAATAAGTTTGAAGCAGAGTTAGATGCTTAGATTTTTATTTTGCATAAAACTATGTTCTGAGTTGTACAATACTGAGCACCAATGCATGAAAACAAAACTATTGACTTATTCTTACATTGGTAACACCACCAAGTACAAATTATTTAGTACATCAAAGAATTAAAACATTTTTTTAATTCAATAATTTTATGATGTTAGCACACACAAAAAAAGCAGTGCAGACCAAAGTACACATTAACGTAAGAAAACAATATCTTACCAGCGATAACGCACAGAAGGATATTCCCCAAGTGTTGCACACAGAGTAGCAATTTGTTCCGCTATTCGTTCCATGTTCATGGTTCGACCACCAGACAAGGATGGGTTGTAATAAAACTGAAATGATTCTGGTGAATCTAATGAGAATACCTGAAACCAAACATAGTAGTACGTAAATATTTGAAAAATTTAAAGTCTGGAAACTTTAAATGATACTGCATACCCTAGCATTCATATCTGCATCTCTCTGATTTAATATGACACACTTCATTTTGAATTAACCTCTTTTCCAGTTTTTCTACTCCAAGACAATACGGTTCTTGGCTTCCAGACAACTTTCTCAATACATTTAAAAGTACGTATTGATTGTAAACAGTCATTACAGCATCACTGTTTTTAAATGTAGTATCAGATGTTCTTTAACTCTGTGAAACTGACAAAGAATATTATTTTTATTTGCAATGTACTTTTCAAAGTGTTAAAAGTTGTCTGGAAGTCAAGAACCTTAGTTGATTAACATGACACATTACATTAGTCATAGATAATTTCATCAGGTTCGTAAAAATATTTAGTTTAAAACAGGCGTCGAAAAGTAAATACGGTTGCTGCAACCGCCATGGAACTTATTTTAAGTTAACCAGAAGATTTCAAGAGGAAATGACAGGTAATATTTGAAAATTGACACCGAGATGAATTACAGGTCTTAATTTTTGCCAATTTTCAAATCTTGTTACATCAGCAAAGGAAGAGCAATATTCCAAAAGAAAGAGGGGTGGAAGAAAAAAGCTGGAGAAGAGAATGAGTTTTGATGGAAAGACTCAGCATTTCTGGAATAGAGTGATAAGTTTGCTAGGGCGAAGGGAAGAGAGCGACATCAAATAGCAGTTAATCAGTGGGTTAGAGTGTCAATAGAAGAAGATTAGAGTTAAATGGAAACAACATGTATCTACATCTATATCATACCCTGCAATCAACGGTAAGGTACTTGGCAGGGGGTGCACGAGGCACCACAAGTTATTATTCACGTCCTAAACGGTTCCAATCTCGAATCGACCTTGGAAAGAATGACCAAAAGTACGCATTAGATTTACAGCTGATTTCCCATAACTTATCTTCCCGATCGCACCTACCAATATATGTTGCAGGTTTTA
>KZ871913.1:14416-24626 GCA_003456935.1 Machilis hrabei | reverse complement strand
GCGCTTGCAACAAGCTTTCTACGTGTCCTTACCCTGAGTCCTACCTACTGCTGGTTTTAACTGGCCTTCTAAAGATTGTCTCAAAACAGACGTGAAATACCAGCAAAGGAGTTTCAGATTATTAGTGGGCTACAAACTTCGTAAACAAGTCCAAACTTGAGCGTGATACTTGACGCCCGTCAGCAGTATATTTTGACCTTCGTATATTCCGAAATACTGGCCGCTTTCAGGAACAGCTCAAACCCTCCAGGCTCCAACAATCAATTGCCAGACCCTAACCAACGGCATTGTTTAAACCGAGGACTCTCCAGTAGATTATATCCTGACTGGTTAAGCCCGACGTTCATGTCTCTCTGCATTCGTAAACTTTTATTTTGTGGGGCCACTTGTACTGTCATACCAAGAGTACCTCCCTCGCAAAGCCATGCTATCAGCCCAGGTGGAGTCAGATTAATTGCGTCAATTTCAGGCCAGGTGATGTTGAAAGACATGCATGCTTTCGGTACGATCATTAAATTGTTAAATGCTCATAGGGCCTACCTGAGATTGCTGATCATCAAATTTTTGACCGCTCATCTTCACTAAACTGCTCTAAGCATTGCATGTCAGGACCTGTAAATAAAGGACAGCATTTACATAATACAACATGCAAGTAATGCATGTGACCTCACATTCGGTTAAAAGTATGGTCGTTGCCCTATGCTACTTGCAATATGCCAAACCAATCCTGTTTGAAATTTAACAGTTTGGCATTCCGTTAATGAGAAGCATTAATTATTGCGTCATGAAAAGGAAGTGAAAAGACGTTGATGTCAATGCCCACTTGCGCAAAAGCGTATGATCCTTGAACGACAATTATCCATACACACCGCCATGAGTGTAACTGGAAAAGAGCAGGTGTGCATATGTGTATCACATACGGACTATATACTTCTATTGTTTACATGTGCTATTGTTTGCCTTTGCGATAATGACCGCTGAAACTAGTGTAGCAAGACACGAACCGCTGGGTCTTCGTCTTCCTGCCTTTTAGTATGTTGCCTGCCTGGCGTTCTGTTATCTCGGACCATTGTCTTTGTGTCGTGAAAAGACATTGACGTTTTTCCGTCTCATTTCAATTCCGTTTCCAGTGAACTTCTTGGCGTTAAAACGTGCAGTAAATCGTNTTTTGCTTACTTCTTTCCAGGGGTCAACACTACCCTGTTCGTGTGACCTTTGACTTCTTCTGTTCCAAGGTCATTATTGCTGTCGTCCGGACCAGAAATCTAAAAACTGTTTTTGCCGCTGGTGAACACCTGCTTCCCCTCAGGCAGCGAACGTTTTGCTCTTGGCTACACTGGTCTGGCTGGTTGGCTCCAAGCAATCCCTCCCTATCTGGAAAGCAAAAGATACATTATGACACGAATGTTTACTACCGTGGTCAAACTGTATTGCCTCAAGTTTGCTTAATGACTATGAGCCTCTAATTTAAAAACGTGTTATTTGAGTGGCAAAAACCAACAAGTTCACAGCACAGAACGTGCTACTGGTTATGCGCGGTTTTGTAGCCAAGTAAAAACGTGGAAAGCGGTTTTTGTTTAATTCAGGGCGATTATTAACCGGTTACACTGCTGGGTAAGTACCAGGCCTAGACCTCAAGCTTTCTGGTTTAGCTCAAATGCTACGGAATACGTCTTCATCTTCCTCTGGTGCGAATGAACTGAGGATTACTAATGATATACCACTGCGGCAAACAATTTTTACATGGAGGGCGGTTCCAAATACTCGCTCTCCTTATCAGGGTGGAGTCAGCAAGGTAAAACAACACTATAATGTGTAGTGAATTTTTTGTCCGTTTTTATTTTGTCAGTAGTGCCCGTCACCACCTAAAAATCTTGTGGGAAGCATTTTTGGAAACAACTAAAATCTGTGCTTGTTCCCTAACAAATGGTAGTATGTCCACCTATAATCACCCCTGCCCATCTTACGAAAGTGCAGACTACACTGTGTTTAAATTCTAAGCCAGTTGTATTTGAAAACAAATTAGAATTCGTGTCGTGTCTCTTTGCTTCGTGATCCTCTCTATCCGTGGACTTGGCAACAAAACAACTAATGTGCTGATGATCCTCTTGGCCTGGCAACACTGTAGGGAAGTCCTAACCTTGAACTCAGCGAGTTGCCCAGCAGCTTGAGGGTGCAAAAAAATAAAAGAAAAAGCAAGAGAGGAGAAAAGAGAAAGAGAATCGAGGAGAGGAGGAACAAGAGAGGGAGCGTGAGGAGAAAGTTGTCAGGACAGACTACGGTAGTAGTTGTAACCTTGTAGTAAGGAGAAGGAGGCAGGGAAAGAGTGTGGTAGGAATAGAAACCTTACCACTAGAGAGCAGCACAAGAGCCACGTGGCTCCGTAGGCGTAGTAGGCCAATACCCACACATATCCATCCTTGTCTACCACGACAGCTGAGCATAGCCTGAGGCGGTCGTTGCTTAGGATGAACACATCCATCCATATCGAGTAGCCTGGATAACGACTGAACAGTGGTAAACTTATTCCATCATAAAAAGATATAGCATAGTTTCCATGTGCATTGGGGTGTGACACACGTTGTTGTGTTGTAAATTCTAATTTCTGGAAGCATAGTGTGATTGACTGATTGCTTATTATTTCAGAGTTCTGACAGCTTAGGAGTAATGGAGACCCCAATGCGTGTCGTAACGATGCATCACTAAGACATTACCGTTGGGAAGTTATTTCACATCGAACACTTATCGAGGGCACCCCGTCTTTTAACGTGCCTCCTGGCATTCACCTGAGATCATACCTTTATGTAATATGTGCCTCATTATTCAGATGTTAGGGCAGCCGGGAATGCTTGATTTGAAAAGTAATTTCAAAACTTAGGTTTATACGAAGCGTGTTAAGGATAGGGACGTGGTAAGAATGGATTGAAGCAGTTTGGCAACAAAATAACAGGTACAATACCAGCATCGATTCTGTCATATCCAAACGAAGCGTAGCGCGAAATTTCGTTTCGCTTAAAACGCAAATTTTCGTTCACTTACCAAGCGCGGAAAAAACATCTAACTGACCTTTGACCCCAAAAGGGTGACATTGTTACAGAACTTTGAATATCAGTATTGTTGACTTAAAACCTGCAACTTTGATACTAAGCTATGCTTTTAGATTACTTGTTAACGTACGCATGTTGTATGCCACATATGATTTTTATTGCCACTGTCCTGTGATTGGGATATGCAAGTGTTGAGGTTATAATACCCAAGATTATGATTCCCTCAATGTGGTAACTGATAATATAAATGATGTTAATCACTTTTTAAATATATGTATGGTGATTATTATATAGTTCAATGTTTTTCTGGCATTAACATAGTTATTTTTACAGAGTTAAAATAAAGTTCACTATGTTTGTTTTTCCTTCTGTACGTTCATAGTATGCCAAATATTACTGTCATAATGGCGTCTTTAGATGTTTGGGCTAGGCCTATATGTAAGCCTAGTTGTAGTTTTGTAAATAAAAATGTTCCTTTGTTTGTGATAAGTCTTATAAAAAATACATTAAATTAAGAGATTTTTTGAAGAAAAAAACTATCGTTTTAAGTATGTTTCTTCGTTAATGTGAAATCCAAATTAAGTAAATTAGTATAATTCAATAGAATAGTAGCCTACATGTTATTTTTATACTGCTTTTCGTAGAAGTTTTTGCTATTTCTTAGATTTTCAGGGCTTAAAATAGTTGTGTAAACAATTCTACACGATGTTTTTTTGTTTGTTTTTGTTGCCAAATATGTAGACCCATGGAGTGCAGCTTCAACGAGTTTATCAACAGTGTTTTGTTAAATTATTACAGTAGCTGCAGATGTACATAGTTGTTTTTTTTTTAAATAACAAGGGAAGCTACTAATATTAATCAATATTCAGTCACTGGTTAGTAGCTGATTGTCGCATAGGCTGTAACCCGGCGACCAATTCAAACGGGAGATTCCAGCTACTCTTCCAGATTTTTTACGTGTTTTTTTTTCTTGAAACGATTTGCTGCTGAAGCAGTAGTATTAGTGCCAAACAACGTAAATTACAGTAAATACCGCCTAAAACAATATAGTCTACCTTTTGGTAAAGGNTGAGCACATTTTTTTAACTCGCCAAACCTGCATAAAATTTTATGAGGTTTAATATGGTGATGCTATTATTTACGTCAGCTCAAAAATCAGAAATTTGAAGATTTTGGACTTGTATTTTAATTTGGTCATTCACTTAATCTGCTTAACTGCAGTTGGTGTTTGTAGCGAGGTGTGACGAGTTCGGGGTTTGGGTCGACCGCTAAACTCTCAGGTATGGACTCATCTTTCCCTGACTATGGCCATANTAGCCTACGGTCACAAACTCAGCCAAAACAAAAGACTCAGCAGCGATTTCAAGATGCCACGTGACGAGAGTAGAAGTATATCTCGAAACGTAGCAAGTAGCTAATCAGACAATGTACAGCGCCCAACTAATCAGTACAGAAAGTTTAACTAGTGCGATTTGCCTGGATGTGCACTTCTGACAATTGTTTCTAGAGTGCATTGAGGTGACACACGATGCCAAACGGCTGATTGCCTATCAGATAAAGATCAGTCGTGTGTTACTGTGTGTACGCGTTGCACGCAGGAAACTACACACGTGTTCTGCTCGCTTTTCATATTATGTGCTGTGTGCACGAAGCGTGTTACTTCACCGCCCTCTTCTTCACTTTTCCTGACTTCCGTCATACCACCTGCTCACCTGGCGGTAAAAGGGAACCGTACTGACCTCTAACCCCCGGGTCCAATCTTCGTCTTGCACGTAATTGGAGCTGGGTCACAAAAGAGGAAAGGGTATGTCTGTAATTATCATTATGTTTTCTTGGGCCTTCAGAAAGCATTCGACCTGAAAAAGGCTGCTGTCCTCCCCAAACCAAGGTCGTTAACACGTTTTGAGTTGTTTTTATAGTTGCATCTCCCTTACCTTTGCTACCATGTTCCACTGATTGTTATAATCCTCTGCTACCCAGTCATTACAATGACATTTAACTTAATCTATTGTTGGGATAATAGTATGTTAGATTTTAATTTCAACCTAATCATTTCCAACCTAAAGGCGAAGACTATTAGCATTGTTCCACACACATAGGATCTGCCCATGAGCAGTAACGTAAAATGCTCTATTGAGTATACGCATAATCTTTTTGAAATGAATACCGTACCGTAAAAAATGTCATTATCTAGCATAAAAAATATAATGACGCAATTATTACACTACTTTCATAGAATTAGCATTCGCTTTAAACACTATTAAAGCCTTGAAATCACAGTTCAATTGTATTTCCCAGAATATTGCCGATAGCAGAAAACGTTTAGAATTGTATGTAACTGTGGCCCTTTAAAGTTAAAACGGTGTTGTAAAGTTATAAAAATACTGAACTGTGTCGAGGGAATCGAGGGTTTTCCCTGACACAAAGCTCGGAAAATATTAAATGTGTATGAATGAGACCTATTTTTGTTCTAAGTCTCTCATTTATTAATTTCCAGGATGTGTTCAACATAAGCCAGATTTTTTTGCTTTGCTGTAGCGAACACTCTTAAGGGGGCCGTCTACATGTTGGCATATAAGCCTTGCAGACGTTGCGCTCTTATCAAATATTTAAAAGCAATATTCGCTTTTTCATGATATTTTTAAACCAAACTTAAGTTAAGTCAAGGATATATTTATGTCTCAATCGTACTTTCATGTCACATAATCTATATCTTCTATTTAAAAGAGAGTATCATTTAGACTCTTTTGCCAAAAATAGTGAGTTTTCATGGTGTTTTAAAAGTGATAATTTGTAGAAATACATCAGCCAGACTAGGATTAGGATATAGATTATAAATTCCTGAGAATATTGATGTAAAAAAAATATATGGTGACAACACAAATTATAGCTAATATCACATAACTGTTTTACCTCTGATGAAAAAAGGTGGGAGCAAGGGCGACGAGTGAGGGTGGCGTGGGGGTGTTGGTTAAGGTTATAAGGGGAGTGGTAAGGAAGAAGGAAGGTAGGTGATGTTAGTTCCTTGTTTTGCCACCAACCAGCAAAAGTGAAAGGAAACTGGCAAAATAATTTCGTCCGAGTGTAGACGGCCCCCTTAAGAAGGAGAAAAACATAACAAAATCGTATACAATTTCCAACGTGTAAAAAATGATGTAGGCTACTTTTTCGGCAGTTTTTATAATAGATTTTGATAAAATATAAAATATGTGTGTCCACGATTTATATGAAGTTGCAGGCTCACGTCCTTATTTTAAATATTTATTTTTACAGGTACCTCCTGCAGCCGCCTACGATCTTTTCCGAAGAGGTGCCGAACAAGCTCCAGGGCATTTGTTGAGACTTTTCGGGCTGAACCGAAGAGGTCCTCCACGAAATCCTCAAGCTCGTCAGCGGTCCTTGTCGACAAGTGAAGTACGAGCGCCTCAACAGTCGCGAAGAACATCTAACTGACCTNTGACCCCAAAAGGGTGACATTGTTACAGAANTTTGAATATCAGTATTGTTGACTTAAAACCTGNAACTTTGATACTAAGCTATGCTTTTAGATTACTTGTTAACGTACGCATGTTGTATGCCACATATGATTTTTATTGCCACTGTCCTGTGATTGGGATATGCAAGTGTTGAGGTTATAATACCCAAGATTATGATTCCCTCAATGTGGTAACTGATAATATAAATGATGTTAATCACTTTTTAAATATATGTATGGTGATTATTATATAGTTCAATGTTTTTCTGGCATTAACATAGTTATTTTTACAGAGTTAAAATAAAGTTCACTATGTTTGTTTTTCCTTCTGTACGTTCATAGTATGCCAAATATTACTGTCATAATGGCGTCTTTAGATGTTTGGGCTAGGCCTATATGTAAGCCTAGTTGTAGTTTTGTAAATAAAAATGTTCCTNTGTTTGTGATAAGTCTTATAAAAAATACATTAAATTAAGAGATNTTTTGAAGAAAAAAACTATCGTTTTAAGTATGTTTCTTCGTTAATGTGAAATCCAAATTAAGTAAATTAGTATAATTCAATAGAATAGTAGCCTACNTGTTATTTTTATACTGCTTTTCGTAGAAGTTTTTGCTATTTCTTAGATTTTCAGGGCTTAAAATAGTTGTGTAAACAATTCTACACGATGTTTTTTTGTTTGTTTTTGTTGCCAAATATGTAGACCTATGGAATGCAGCTTCAACGAGTTTATCAACAGTGTTTTGTTAAATTATTACAGTAGCTGCATGTAATGGTAAGATGGTGAAGCATTCACCTGCGTCACCTTATACTTTGATCTCTGTTATATCTAGTTAATATGCTATACAAGTAAAGTAGTTACAAAAAGCATTATAGCCTAAGATTTTTGTCCAGTGTGTAATCAAAATATTATTTCTAAATGCCAGTGAGTACTATAGTTTTTGTAGTGGTGTAGTTACTTATAACCTTTGTGTTACAGTATGGTACCCAAAGATTAGAACTGATTTTGTNCTAGATAATGAATTATAAAATGTCTAACATACCGTAGATTGTTATTGTTTTGCATTTGCAGATGTACTATTTCGTGAAGCATTTATTTCTTTAAAACAATTTAATTCCTTGTTCATTTTACAGTTTTAAATAAAGCTAATTGTATTTATATTTTGATGCGCTTTGCTGTTTGGACGTTCAAATTGGCTCTTGAAAAGTATTTAATGTATTAATATTTGTTTCTAAAGTATGTATTTTTTTCATGTCNTGTAAAAGAAATTGTACTTTTGTCGTTTGTAATCTTATTTTGTTTTCAAGTAGGCGTACAGTAAATATTATCTGTTCAATGGAAATTTAATTTAGTCCTCTTCAGATACATATTACTATAGAAAGCACGTTTAAAATAGTTTACGACCATTTATAGTAAGTCCTNGCTTAACGTTGTTCCGGTATTACGTCGTGAGTTTTTACGTACCAGCCCTCGTTAATGCAATCCGCGTCTCGACAAAACAGCTATTGCTCGTGCGCAGTTCGTAGCGAGACGCTATCTCACCTATTTATCACCCGATATAGCTTTTACTTTTAAAGTACTGTGTACTGTTTTTTTCGCCGTGGGAAGCAAATTCACTGCTGTAAGCTGCTTTACCTTAAATCACCTACTTTAAATATAAAAAATACAGGATTGAAAGCGTCTCGCTATGAACTGCACATGTGCAATAGCTGTTTTGTTGAGACGTGGACGACCTTAACGGTAGTTGGTGGGTAATATTTCACGACGTAATACTGGAACAACGTTAATTAAATATAGACTAGGTATATATATATATATATCCATCTTGCTTAAAGTCTTTATCGTTAACACTGCATTAAATACCAATTTGCCGTATGTATTTCTCTCGAGTTACGTTCTGACTGAGAGTGAAAACGTAATTAAGTGCTGTGTTGCTGGCTTATGTGGACAAGCCTTTATGGTCCCTACACAAGTAACTTTTGAACTCTATATAGTATAATATCTTCTAAAATATAGTTAAAATTAACAGGTGATATGGATAGCACAAATTAGTCTCTGTTCATTGATCTCTCACAATACTTTAACAGTTGAAAATGTAAGACAAAACAGGCAGTTCTAATGATGCTGTTACTGCTTCTGACACTAAAACTGACAGGAAAAATGTTCTTGTGTGGTGTTGTCTTTAACAATTCTGACAAGAAAGGATGTCCACCTCTATAGACCGTTCCAACATTTTTTGCAGTACGGAAAGCAAAGGGCAATGATTAAGAGATAACCCACTGTTGCTAAATTTGAACAGAAAATTAGAGTTGTTAGTATACAGNAAACAATACATGCTTCTACGGTGAAATTTTGTGGTTAATCTAGTGCTGACATTCATATTGCAGACAAACGCGAAACGCTTTAAAAATCTACAGATCTTTAAAAAAAATNTATATCACNTAAAATGTGTTAACAATTTTTAAAATCAATTCCAAAAGCACACCGTTACTCTAAAAAAGCTGGTTTCAGTGGTGAAAACAGAGTAAAAGCTACGGTTGCTTATGATGTAATCAGAATTACCTTTCATTATAAACTGGAAAAATATAATTATTACAAAGTTAATATTAGTAAACTTTTTCTACGCACTACTTCCTTGAAGTTGAACAGCGAGGACATAATAGATAAAGTGATTTTTTTACCAATACAGTACCAGGAACGATTTTGTCATATCCAAACGAAGCGTAGCGCAAAATTTCGTTTCGCTTAAAACGCAAATTTTCGTTCACTTACCAAGCTACGAAAAAATTTCATTCGCTACTACGTCTTTCAGGCAAAGCCTGAAAGACGCAATAGCGAATTTAATTTTTCGTAGCTTGGTAAGTGAACGAAAATTTGCGTTTTAAGCGAAACGAAATTGCGCGCTACGCTTCGTTTGGATACGACAGAATCGATGCTGGTACTGTATGTATTGCATTTTGGAAAATTTTGTAGAAACAAATACAGATCGATATTTATCAGTATTAGTTTATTTTTAGTAACACGCTATTTCAAAAGCACAAGTTTGGTTTTAGAAATTAGCCTACACGTTTCCCATACTCTATCATGAGACCGTTTAAGCCAAGGAAGCGAGAACTTTAAACAGTGTTTATTATGGACCAAATTTGCATTTACTTAAATTAGGGGCTATATTAAAATATTATAATAATTAAATTTCCAGTTTGTTATAGAACTTAAATAAAACAGAGTACAACTGAGAATATAATTAATTACCTTTCAAACAAACTCTGAACAGAAGAAAAGTAAGATGCTATATGTTTTAACTAGTCCAAATTACTAGTAGGCCTATATAAAGTAGAAATTAATTTTCTGGAAAGCGCGTCCACATTCAGTGTGTGAAACTTGAACCCCAAATACTCTTAGAACCACGAGAAACACCTAATTTTACTTAAGAGTCACCAGAAGCTACATATTAATGGGTAACCACTCAATGGTGCTACAGCACACACCATATGGTAACTGGACACGTTAGACAACCTTATTAAAACCGTGTTTTGTGTATGTCACTTGAAGTCACACAAGGTATGGTTTATTCTTTATTACGTAATGTCAAAAGAGTATTGAAGCAGTTTTTATTGAATTGTGTACAGGACAAAGAATCGTTGAAACAGTTTGGATAAACCTGTAATGCTATTTGAAAGCCCTTTTTC
>KZ871911.1:8965-19085 GCA_003456935.1 Machilis hrabei | reverse complement strand
ACATAAATTAAATGTTTCATCTTTTAATAGTATTAAAGAAGAAATAAGAACAATACGGAATTACCCTGTAATTTAAGCTTTTTAACAGTAATTTTCCTTTTCAACTTTTTTGAACCAAAATTTCCTTGTGCCGAGGGAAATTTCCCTGTTTGTAACAACACTGATTCCAATACAATAAGTAACAGGTGGCTTCAAACGTGTCGAAGTAGCCGAAGGGTGCCGAATATTTCCGAGTAGCCACGGACTGCAATTTTTGCAGCCTAAACTGGCCATGGTGAACGAGGGGCGAAATGGATTCATACTTTGGTTGTGGCAATACTCTGTGGGTCATTTATAGACTGGCAGCCTCTTAGAAGGAAGTGGAACTAGTAGTCACATTAGGTAGGAAGCAAAACGGGTATTGCGAAGATGTTGCGCATTCATATAATGAAAGCCATTGGTGGGTGATCTTTTCAGAAGTTAGAAAGACATTTATTCCGTAAATAAAAAAAAAACAATTCCTTCTGAAACGTCTGGGAAGCCTGCAGCCTTTTAGCACGAGCTGCCCCTGCTTTGAGCGCTTATTGACGAGACCCCATCCATACATTCACAGGTAGACATATAGGATAACCCTTTATACCTATAGCAAGGAATTGTACCAAGAACCTCCTGATCAGAAGGCGATAACTGTTTGTAGTTTGTTCCTCCAATCATATCTTAATGTGAAATTCTTCACAGGCAGACTTCTAGAATAACCCTCTACAGGGTGTCCCAAAATGATCGCACTTCCTTTACAGGAGTGACTCGGATTTGTAAATGGAAGTGAAAAGCACAGTGATATTTCTTCATCTGTTAGCCCCCTTTAGCATAATTTGACAGAAATGTCTGACAATCTGGCAACAGTGCAAAAAAACCAGCCATACTGGTTGTACATTCAACAGGGTTTGCTGTTGTGTGTCGCAGTAGCTCAGGGGTAACAAGTTTTTTTATTCTCTTTTGACTAGGAGTGATGAGGGTTCAAACTTTTTTTTTTTTACGATTTAGAAGTAATATGATGTGTCAGAATNGACGAGAATAACAAAAATTGTGATGAATAACGTAAAAAAACAAAATTGTGGAAATTAAATTAGAGATAGGCAATAGTAATGTTTCAGTTACACTAATTCGAGAAATTACTATTTGTTCTTGTACACACCATGCTGTTAATTTCTGTCGTATTTAAGATACAGTACAGATAAAAGCTGCAAACAAATAACAACATAAATCAAATGTTCAACGAACCAAACAAAGCTCTTGTTTATAAAACTCAACTGCCTAAGAGTAAGTTTAAATTCAAGTGTACCTCTCAGAAATACAATATTTCATTAATATTGTAAAATATGCATACTTTTTTAGTTAGCTTATTTTTACCACCCATTTTAAAATTGGTTTGTGTTGTTGTTTGTCTGTCTGTGACCTCTAATACTTACGATCAGAAAGTGCAGATACATGCGCAGTACTCTTTGGATTAGTATTGGCCTACTAACAAAATCAACAAAAAAGTACCATACTACTGCTACATAATATCATCAACCCCATTGAAAATCATAATTATCAACTGAGAAATGTTGTATATACAGGGATTCAGAAATTACTTAACTTAAAAAATTGTGGCTTTTCTAAACTGTTGAAGTTGCCAAGCTCGAAAACCTAATAAAATATATGTTCTACTAGTTCCTGCCAACATTTGAAAATGGCTTCAATGCAATGGAGCTCCACCACATTATGGACTAGTTGTCCCACTATAGTTGGGTGGTCATTTTTCACGATTTTGAATAAGAAGATTATCATGGCCTCCATATTCACCAGACCTTACTCCTCTTTATTATTATTTTTGGGGCATATGAAGGAGCTTACACACAACATGCTCAGTGCAACCCGAAGGCATGGCTGCTCGTTTGTGTGCAGTTGCTATGGCAGTGGATGCTGAAGTGCTGTATCGTGTGTATGAGTCATTCTTGCCAAGAGCCTACCCATGTGTACAAATGTGTGGGGTTTATATTGAACATCGTTTTTAATTGTCAATAAAGAATAACCTACAAGAAAGTAAATATTTTTCCATTTTTTAAATTTTGGCTGCTTGTCATGGCATACATTTTGTTAGTGCTGCAATTTTGAAATTACTTAATTTTCGAATCACTGCGTTTACATCACTTCGCTGTCGATTGTTAAGATTTCCAGTAGGGTTTAGGATATCACACAGTAGTACTTTTGAGTTGATTTTGGTCGCACTCATTGAATAACTGAAAGCGTAGTTAATTTTTTAGAATGGTAATCGTTTGCCATTTTTGTTAGGCGACAAGTAAACCAACATAAATATGTTCGCTTCGAGATCAGTACGAATCCAAAGACTAAATTGCTTTTTTTTATCTTGAGTTATAGAGGTCACAGACAATCAAAACAATACAATTCAGTTTTAAAACAGGGTGCTAAAAAGGAGTTAGGTTTTATAAACAAAAGCTTCGTTTGACTAGTTGAACATTTTATTTTTGTTATTATTTATTTGAATTTTTTTTATTTTTACTGTATTTAAAAAACGAGAGAAACTACACGCTAAATAGTATAATAATTATAAGTAATTAATTAGTGTAATTGCATACCTCTAATGTAATTACCACTACTTACCAGTTTTTATTAATCACTGCTTTCTTTTACTTTTGTCATTCCTTACACGTCATATTACTACTACATTAAAAAAAATGAACAAAAGTTGCAGTCGAGGTTTGATCCCTTATCACTCGCAGTCAAAAGATAATAAAAAACGTGTCGCGCCTGAGCTACGACGACACATGATAACAATTGCTGTTAGATGTGGAACCATTGTGTCTGTCCTTTGTGCACTGTTGCCAGATTGTCGGACATTCTTGTTAAATTATGAGACAAAATAAGCATTTTTATTCCACTTACGAATCTAAATCACACCTTTAATGAAAGTACGATCATTTTGAGAAACCCTGTATACTCCAGGATTTGGACCTGGGACAGCTCTATCAGGAGGCAAATGCACTATCATTAAGACAACCTGTTGGAACCTGCTCATTGAAGCATCATCTGAGTGTCCTAGTCCATAGAGCACTATCTGAAACCAAATGAATGTTTCAGATATGTGTATGTGTTGTTTCTTTAAATATTCATTAATGTGTACCTTAAATTAACATTGCTAATTTTACTTATTTTGTGATTCTCTCTTTACACAGTTTTCTTTGTTGGTAAGTGTTCTGTTAGAGTAACTTTTATTTTCTTTCAGAATTTCAACTACAGTTACAATGGGCGAGGACGATACATCAACAGTAGAAAATGGTAGTACAAGAAAAATGGAATCCAAGATTTGTGGCGTGTGTGGTGATAGAGCACTTGGCTATAATTTTAATGCAGTGACGTGCGAGTCCTGTAAGGCATTTTTCAGGCGAAATGCACTTAAAAATAAGGTAAAGAAAGATCTATTGTATTGGTTTATGATTTCACTTGTTAATCAGTTTGTTTGCTAGTAGTACAGTAAAAACAGTGTGCTGCAAAAACTAAAGTAAGACATGTTGAATTGCATACATTTATAAACAAATTTGAGTGTTAATATTCTGGAAAGTTTTGTAGTATAAGAGGTAACTAAATTATGAATTCAGAACCATTTTGGTCTTGTGTTGTAATTACAAAGATCTATAGATACTGTGTAACTCTTTGTTATATCAGTAGACATTTGTATAAAGAAATTCAGATGGCTGTATTATGTATGGACTAAGTAACAATAGGAAATAAAATTTCAATTCAAACAGCAAAACCACATAGATCAGTATTTAAACTATGGAAAAAAGGAAATGCAAAGAAATATCATTAGTAGACACCTTGAAAGGTAAGCCAAAAAATACAATGAAAGAAAGTATGTATAGCAAACACTGTAAATAAGAAGCAATGATGGGGGAAAAAATGGGGAATATGTCTCGCACTAGCAAGACTTTTTTTCCCCCTTCTAGGTGTTATTAAAAGTAAAGTTAATGTCTTTAAAGTCTTCAGTAGGTCTTGTACAAGAAATCGGAATATTATTTGCCCTGATGAATGAAAAGTAAGCAAATACTGTTTCTTGTATAGGAAAAGAAATTGCTTGCATTTCTACGAATAAAACGTTGAAGTAAATCCCTTTTCTTAAAGCCTTTGCTTTGAGGGGTAAATAGTTACTAAGTGTAGGTACCTGCTTGGTATGGTATGAATAAAATGTAATATTTTCTATNACTCCATACCAATTGTTAAGGTAAACAGTACGGTTCAACCTTTGGTACGGTTTGTATTTATGGCTTCATTCACGACCATTAGAAAAAGGAAATATTAAAAAGAGCATCGGAACTGTTGTACCGATGAGTACAGAAAGCTGTCTAGGTTTAATGAAGTGAACGTTGAATGGCTAGCTAATCATTTTGTTGGTACACAACAAGAGGAATGACGTGGTGCACTGTGTTCACAAGATCGCATGCAAATATTTTTGAGGTATGCCTCTGATTTGGGATACCAGAATGGCATTCAGAAGAAGTAGGATTTCATCAAAGTACTGTAAGTAAGGTTGTGACAGATGTAATAGATCTATACAATATTTGAAAAGGCACGTATGTGGATTCAATTTCCACAGCCTGTGGCAGAATTAACAGAAGTGCAAGAGAAATGGGTACCAAAATAGTTTTTGTGTGCAGAATATGGTGATGAGTAAGTTAACAGGAAAGGCAATAAATGTTACCTATAATTAAAGGTACGTGAAATTCGCAATTGTGATAAATACGAATTTTAGCATTTAAGTTTCCTTTTTATAAGTGACCGCATTTCAAGGTCACTGGAACCTGAAACCGGCAATATTGAAAGTGCGACAAAATGCGATAAATGTAGTTTTCAGCGAAATTATGAAATAAATGCTAAATATTTGCAAAAAGTGTTGTTTTCCTGTTCTTCGTCTGCCTTTTTATTATTATTTTTTTTTACGATGTAAGGCAAAAGTACACTACAACTTTCCCATTTGGTCTTCTTTCTGTATCAGAATGGAGTAAACCAGTGTTCTTCAACCGGTGCACCGGTCCGCGAAAAATTTCGCCCGAATCGTGCGGAAATAAAAAAACATCAGGCGCTCCATGTAATGAATTACTAAAATCTAGTCTTCTTCACTGTATAGAGGCTATATCCGGCGAAGTCCTTATATTTTTTCTTTAGAGAAGCAGTGCAAATAATAGAACAAAATGCAACTAAAAAATCAGTAACAGAATATTTCCTTCAGGACTTCGACGAATCAATATCTTTGTATCGTTTTAGCAAAAATTTTTGTGTGCTTAACAAATGCTCATTCCAAGCAAAAAAGTGGCTTTCAAAAATAGATGCTACAAAATGCAAAATTTCATATGCAAAATGCTATAAAATCAATTAAAAAATGCTAATTTCACGCACCTTTACCTATAATGTTCAGGCAACACATGACAGTTCCAAGATGTATTGATGCTCAGTGGCCAGTAGGATATTTACAAACTCTGGTATATATATTGCTGTTAGGAAATGCTACTCCTTACGAACTTGACTCATGANACCATGAAGAATTGCATATAACCAACAGACAAGACGGTACAATGCAATATTGTGCAGAGATAAAACAGAAGTTTCTTTTCCGCATGAGCTAGCAGACGAAGGCGCATTGCGTTTTGGATGTGCCGACACTTATTTGTAAGCGTATGTATAGAGTGTATCCAGCAAAGGTAAAGTAATCTTTGAAGTGTATTGTACAAATGCTCGATGAAGTACTGAAAAGACAACTAAAGCATATACATACAATATACATTTGAATTGAAATGAAACAGTCTCTTATATACAAATTGTACAAGTGCTTGGTGAATTGGCATTTTATGGTGAAAAAAAATTGTCCTTAAAAAAATACATGATAATTCAAGGAATGCCTATAAAAGAATAAAATACAATTTTAAGGTTTGAGTTATGTGGTAGCACCATGCTCATCCTTTTCTATTTTCATAACCTTTTCTTTTTTTAACCCCTTAAGCGTTTTGTTTTCTGGTATGATTCCATTCTCCAGGTGCTTATTTTTTCTTGTAACACTTTGATGTTATCATTGGAAAAACTTTTACTANTGGTTGGTTTCGTCCAATCANAGCACTCGAAACAAGTCCTTAAGGCTTATACATGCTTGCTCTGGGGCCACAAAACGCATCTATTCACTCAAAGAAGAATACTCCNTCTAAAGCACCCACAAACTGATAGGCTTCACTTTTGCGTAATATTACGTCAAAAGCACGCAGGGGAAGATAAGAATTCGCGTAATATTACGTCGCAAACGCTTAAGGGGTTAATTACCATGGTAAGATCACCCACCTTGTTAGGATAGGTTAAGATTAAAATATAATACAACTTTTTATCGCATTTTATTGCTAGAGCCGTATCATTTGGCTATGCTTTTTTTTATTTCAAGAGCAAATATAAAGAATGTGTAAATGTTTATAGAGATAAAGTCCGTTTCATTGACATTCCCATGTTATGTTGCTTGAAACACAAAATATCAAGCCGTAAGAATATGGGATTATATCCATATCAATGTTATTGTATTTCCATTATCATTTTTNAAATGCTTCCCANGCAAAAATGGGTGAACTGACAAAATGCAANGCACGTGTACGGTGGCTGTTTTGCCANAACTTGCAAATATCTGCAATATCTTTGTAAAGAAACAAACACTGATGATGGAATAGAAAAGTTCCAAAACTGTATGAATTCAAAATATATGTTACTAAAGTTTTTGAGAAGTTATTATTATTGTTAATGAGTTTTCTGTTCTTTACTTTGGTGCCAGTAATAAGCAAGTTTTCTTTTGGCTTTTCAGGAATTCCGTTGTCCATTCAGCAATAACTGTGATATCAACAAAGTTACGAGGCGTTTTTGTCAGAAATGTCGTTTAAAGAAATGCTTTAAAATCGGTATGAAAAAAGAGTGGATCATGTCTGATGAAGATAAGAAGTTGAAGAAAATGAAAATAGAGGAAAACAGAGCTGCCAAGAGACAACACGAACCCAATACGAACGGTTTTCTGGACGACTCTGACGACGGATCTACGTCACATCCTTCGTTTACGAAAGTTCGCCACGGAAGTGGTGATAGCCTAGAAAGTGTGAAGGATGATGGCACAGAAATATTGACCCCAGTCAAAGCAGTAAGGTTGACAAACAGTTCCGACATTCATTCGAGTGCAACCCATAATATGTCGCCAGCACCTACGATTATTGTCACAGATGTGATAAATGGGAAGCTAAGGGATAGCAACGGAAAGAGGTTCATCAAAGCCTCCGTTGTGTATGACGAAAATGGTCCNAAGACCTTAAATAAAGTTATTTGCTCATCAGTGCTTCCAGTCAATATGGAAGCTTCTGTTTTCAATGTATTGAAGAGGAAGAATAACACATCACCCACAAACGTTAGTGTCATAATGGGAAAATCATCATTGCCGCTGTACAGTCCAGCAGTGGATGATAGAAGGAAAATACCGCCGAAGCACTGCCCCAGCAGAATTGTTAAACCCGAGGAGAGAATAGCCATCGAGGTTGCAGATTCTGCCTGCTTACTCCAAAGCAGAAATAAGTGCAACGAGGAATTAAGGCGTAGCGTTCCCGAGCGTAACAATAACGTTCGATGCTCACAAACCGACAGTTTAGATGACTGTAGCAATGACGTACCTGAAAATCCATTAGGTAATATGCCACTCCTTTCCTCTTTGATGAACAGAGGAACAGTTACTCCATGTTCATCACCAGAAGTCACTGATGTGCCACTCACCAATGGCAGTGCTTCAAGAAATGAAGGAGACGATGCAGTTCATGTGAATGGTATTTTGGTGAGTGGCAGTAGAATGGTGACAGTGAATGAGGGTGGTAAACATTACAGTGAAAGAAATATTAACAACAATTTGTCAAACGTATCGTCAACTTATTCGTGCTTACGAGAAGAAGAAGAACATTTAACATCAAATGAAATGAACGAAGAAGTGTCACAACCGTCATTTGTTGCTGATAGATCTCCTTGGCCACAACCAGTCCCAAGGTAATTGAAAAATTATTTTATATATATGTGTGTGCATGGATCCTTTATAACTAATGTTCTGTATACTGTTATAGTTTTCATAAGACAGCTTTTTCATGAAGTGATGGTTTCTTAAATATATGACCATTGTTTTACATGCTCTAGCTATTGAGAAGGATTTTTTTTTTGTATTGCGAGGACTCTATTTACTATTTATAGCATCTTGGCATGGACGGTTCTGGTGCAAAAAATTATTTTTTTTATAAATATAAGCAGAACTAATGTAGTTTTTCAAATTCAAAATTGAAGTANTTGTTAGAAATAAATGTTGACCACTTTGACCTTCAGATTGAAGACAGTTAAATTGACTGTTATTCGTGGAACCTGGGGCCCGTTTCACAAAACTACAAGTCTACTAGCTACAATTGTAGGCTACAAGTATTTTTATTTACAAGTTGTAGAATTTTCTACAAAGCTACAAGTGTATTGAATTTTTCATAAGACTGGACATAGAAAGAAAAAGAAGAAGTAGTATTAGCAATTATTTTGATCCTGTTTTGTTTCTAAGGTCTGATGTCTGAATGGTTTGTAAGCATGAGTAGAGCAAAACAACAACAGCTTGCTAATCAATTAATAGTTTTGAAATACATATGCGTGAGAGGAAGGATGTTTTATTTTGCTCATTTAGTGACAATCTCACTAAAGATGACAAAGTCAAACAATGGTAACAGGTCCACCACCGTGCAATGTCTCTAGGCATGATTCCAGTGAACAAGAAAGCCAAGCGCAATTGTTGTTTGGATGACGGTGCCTAACTTCCATTTGTTGGATCGTTTAAATGGTTTCATACGAAAACGTTCAGTATACTCATAATAGGTTTCAAAGTTCATATTTATTATTTCCCTGAATGTTCTTCTTCTATTTCTTATCATAAGTGCATCATCATTATCATTTAAATTACTACTTAAAATAAATCATCCATCTCTAATAATCGTGGTGACTACTTGTAAATAATTCTACCCATCAACTGAGACTTGTTGCAAAATAATTTTCTTTTACAAGTACTTGTAGCTTACAAGTGTTTTCATGAAACAGAAGAGCAAAGTTTCTTGTTAAAGTGACTTGTAACNTGTGGGTTTTCACCTGTAGCTACAAGTGTTTGCTTTTGGTTTTGTGAAACATAATTTTTTGTTTTACTACAAGTTACAAGAAGATTCACTTGTAACTTGTAGTTTTGTGAAATGGGCCCCTTATCCTCCAATATAACAACTAGCTAAGTGACAACAAACATGTTTGTTCTCATCGGCAACCCCCAAAATATGCTGCTTCGTGCCAAGTTGTTGATTGATGACTTTGGTCTAATAGTTTCACAATTCTTCTCCATTGGTAAAATGATGCTAAAATAACACAGGTCTGCAAAAAAAATTTCTTCAGNTGCATGGGATATTTTTGCTGAATTATATGTTTTAAAGTTCGCTGATTCCAAAAATGACTTCCATAACAGCCCATCACGTATAGTTTTTTTGCAAAATAAAAACACAGTTATGATAAAAATGACTTATTTATTACAATGAACTAAACATATTATGTCTTACAAGTAATCAAAAATTTGTTTCTGATATTTATACACAATTTTAGCTTTACTCTTTTTTCTTGTGAAACCTTTTCTTCTTGTCTTTGATGCTTCTCCGAACTCGTTTCCGATTTCCTTCTTTGGTTTCTCGGTTGAGCATTCAACAGTAGTCGGCTAACATATTGACATTCCATCTTCCTTGGTAACGTCTCTCGATATTACGGACATCCTGATGAAATCTTTCACCCTGTTCTTCACTGTAGGAAGTCTTAGTTTTAAGGCCATCCTGATGAAATCTTTCACCCTGTTCTTCACTGTAGGCTCCCAAGTTTTCAGGAAAATAGTCAATATGGGAGTGTAGGAAATGAACTTTTAAGCTCATCGTGGATAAAAAACTCGAGTGTTAAAAAAAACTTGACGTGATGGAATTTTTTTGGTATTTTTTTCGGTTTTAGCAAGTTTAAATCTACAGTAGAACGCCAAAAATCC
>KZ871910.1:24177-40028 GCA_003456935.1 Machilis hrabei | reverse complement strand
GACAGCAATTCTGGTAATTAAATTGACTAATAAACCAATTAAANCCACTATAAATCAGAAATGTTTACATTCTAGGGGAATAATTTAAATTCCTAGTGCTTCACAAAATAGAATCCTAGCCATGTGCACTAACTTTGTCATTATATAAAAATACGAGAGATTTAGGGGTCAGATCGCCTTAAGACCAGATATATTGATAGGCAGTGCGACAGGTCAACTTCCTAAACCTCCNGTTTCCTTTTATGGTGGCCATAAATCAAATTACGGCAAAGATTAGTATATTTATCAAAGATGTCTTGTTATCAGATTTCTAGAGCTACTTGCCTACGCCAATAGATCCTCTTAATAAAATAGGTGCGAAAGGAAAAGATATAACTAAGACCATTTCACTAAACTTGCTTACATAACTCTAAACAAACGTAAATATGTCATCTGGTACTGGGAAAGAAAAACACTCCACACCCGGATGTAAAACACTCGTCACCACGTTCTTTCTGCTACAATGCAAGAACTTGGGTGACGAAAAGGGGTTAGTTAACATACTGTTAGCATATAATTTAATCAACCTCCATTTCACATGGCCTCGTTCTGTGTTATGCCAATCACTGTAATAAACTTTTAAATTCAAATAACGTTCAAGAAAATCTTACATCCACAACTGCCGAACACAATTACAATAATTAACAAAACTGCACTGAAACATACTCTAATGTGAAACTGTACATAGTATAAATGTCGTTCAAAAAGCATCAACTAACTAACAATAACAACTGTCGAGTCACAAGTAGAAATGTGACAAACCAATGTTAAGGTGCTGGATACAATTTCGAGCTGAGTTTGCATAGTTCGGTTAGAAACACAAGCTTTTGCTGTTCGAGTTCTCCAGTTCGGGAATCCTGTTTAAATTTTGATTCGAAAAGTCGAACTTTAATAACTAAAAAATTATCAATTTATAACTGTAAAAATAATACGCATTACAAATAATAAAGTTTAAAAAAAGCTCAATCAATAATCCACAAATTCACCAGAACTGTTTAAGTATAATATGGTTTTACATTAACCATGCTTTCACCACAATAATAATAATTATTTAACAGCCCGAGTTCGATTCAGGTTTTTTTTTTCAGTTTAAGATAAAATGGGTTAGGTATTTACACGTTTAACTGAACATATTAGTCTCTAGTTCGGGTCTACGAGACGAAACAATGGTTTGGCAAGNTCTATTATGTTAGAAAGACTNTGCCGCNAGCTTTTAGGCCCATTACTAGTTTTTCGGAATGTGCCTTCGTTCTCGANAAAATGGAGTTCAACGTTTAGGGTTTCCTAAAAACGGCTTGCATTGTACAGATAGGACAACAACTGGTACGGTGTTCGTCTCGCACGCGTCTAATGAATTAATGCAATAAAGACTGCAACTAGTTTTGTAACGTAGCCCGATGCTCCCACACTCCTTTTGAAAGGTCTACTTTTTACGTACACATAACACACATAAAATTTCATGTGAACAATGTTCATCATTGCTGAGCTCCGAAACTAAGTAGAATGGTCACGAGTGTAATGCCAACACTTTTTTTTAGTTAGTTCTGGTTAAAGTAAGGTGTAATAAGCTAAAAATCAATTTTCTATCATAGTCTTGACTTAAGCGATTTAATTATAACTGTTATGTGGTACAAGGNATGTTCTGTCGGGTTTGTTTTGCCGATTTCACTTTACTTTACCCAGAACTAAAAAAAGGTGTTTGTGATTACACTCGAAACAATTCTACATTTTTTTTAGTTTCGGAGCTCAGCAATGTTGACTCTTAACATTTATTTGCAGTAAAAAAAAATAACAAATAATGTCATAAAAACTCTTCCCACCAGCGAATCACCCCGATGTGCGGAAAAGTATAAAATAGTATCACTGTTGGCAATTCACACGGGAATATATNGTTGCGACGTCGCACGGAACCCTTTTTAGAGCCTGGACCGAAAAATGCAGCACGGCTGAATAAGAATTAAAAGACTAAGAACGAAAATGGGGTAACAATACGAAATCATACACGCTTCGACATGAAATGTATTAGTCTAGTACAAATATCAGTTAACCGGACATCCATGGACGTCACTCGATTTTTTCACCTCTTTGCCATGTAGTCTCGTCTTGGTAAAATATTTCACTGCATCTGAGCTACATAAAAACAGGCTTCTAATTTCACTCCTTTATTGGTTGCCGGATGTCTCCTGACAACGCACCTATGCCAAATGCTTAATAGTTGACCCCTGGACACCGAATCTCAATTCCTCATTAATAATAATACAGGCGTTTCGCTTATTTTATTATGAGCTTCCTGAGAAATGAAGGACTCTCATGCGTAATATATTGTTATATTCAGAATAAAACCATGGAGACACTGAAGCCTCACACTTTATTTTCAGGTGATCATACCTATATGTTAAATCGCTTTCGAAATATTTATACTCACTTTACGCTCACACAATGTGTTTACTAACTTAATATTTTCCTTATTATTTCATATCCTCAAACGATATCCACTTACGAGAGAATTACACGAGATAATGGAGTACGCAATTTGTATTAGAATCTTGAGACCCCCTTACATGATGTCATTTATGTGCACATTTCACACAGTTTCTGGTTTGACAGTATTTACCAGAAAATAAAACATGATCCAGCATCAATTTGCAGTTCAGAGTTTGGCTGGGTGTCGTTGATCTTTTTCCTTTAAAATCTTGCTCGATAACAACATTTGTAATGGATANTGCAAAAGAACTACTTGCAAATTTCACGATCTCAACTCTTATCCAAATTGCACACGCCTCTTGTAAATGTTATNGTTGGAGGAGGGCATCAGCAACCCTTTGATTTACGAACAACAGGTACGACTGGATTTCGCGTTAAATGCTCTTTGTGCAAGATCAGATTTTACACATTCACACGAAGTCTAGAAATATAGGATTCTATTTTTTAAGAATTAGTGAGGTGAATTCACCCACTGTGCACTTTATGAAAAGTCAATATTACTTCAAAACGCCACACTTTTTCAACAGTGATTCCGCGTTTGTGATTACCAGTATGTATTCTCTTACACTCAACACGTTTTATACAGCCAATGCATTGAAATTCGTAAAAGCAAACTCTAGAACTGTCAGTTTTCATTTCTAACAAAGGCACCACTTTACAACAATGTAACATTCGTGGCCATTTTCAAGGCCAAAGGGGCATATCGGAAACAACTGTGTCAATCTTCACTGTCAAACAAGTGATGCGTAAAAGCTTTGCGATGTGTTCTGTCAAGCGACCACAAACGATGCTCCTAAATTTATTAGGTCACGACTCACGAGAGTCGATTTACTCTTCGAGCAGTGAAAGGAAAAGTAACAAACACATTTACGGTTTTTGGTGATGATGATGTCGACGTACTGTTTTACGTCCCGTCTACAATCGATTTAATTAAGTTAGTTTATCAATACAACGCTTCAAGATGAGTGGATGACTGAAGTTTGCCACTCGCCCGACACAGCGAATGACAGGTTATTTTACATCGAACTCTTATGGAATACTTTTAACGTTCCTCCCGGACGATGTCTATGATCAAACCTTAATGTGAAATGCTGTACTGGCAGACTCGTGGGATAAGTCTTTGTACTCGGGGCTAGGAATCGGCTCCAGAATTGAACCCGGGCTCGATACCTCGAGACATTAAACTATTCTCGTTTTAACTATCAAACNCACCCTCTTGCGCCCAGAACGTTGAGCACTAGAAAAAACTTTATTTTTTTAAAGAATAAATTAACAGAGCCTTTTCAACGACGAACCCTTATTCACACTATCGAGGTAATATTATAACGCATAGAGTTCAACCACAATAGGCAGACCAGACGATTTCATACAACGAGATTTTACAAATATCCCTGTACGGAGCAAGTCTCCATACTTTGGATGAAACCGTTATCGCATCTCTATTTCTGGCGTCTCTTGAACAATGCCGACAATGTGACTGNTCTGGCGTTATCCTTGTAAAGAGCTGTTCTATATCGTTTAACTCTAAATAACACTTATACTATTGTCAACACACCACTGCTGTGCTCTAGACTTTCCTCGTATCACGTGAAGCTGATAGCAGCTCCTTGAGTTACTGACATACACAGTGCCGAGTAAACCGAAGATCTTACGTAGGTAATACGTTCTGCAAGAAACAATTTAAGGTTTTACAATACGTTAAACAATAAAAGCGAGTTCCCTTGGGAGGTTTATACGTCTCCAACCCAGAAACATTTATTATGAAGAAAAGTTAATACTTTTCTCCACTGGGCATCCAATAATAATGCTTTTATATAAAAACTGACTTACTGTTGAATTTATCTAAAACNCGATGTATTCGTTTGATATTTATAAAGACATCACTGGCCTTAACGTTTCGGAACACTTTCTCTGGACATATACAACCAATCTTTTTCTTTTTAATTTAACAACAATGCAGGGGTGTCTGGTCGACTGACAAGATGATCAAGGTCATTCCACGCCTTTACCCAGCTTTGGCAATGTATTCCGAACACGTTCTGTATTCACGCGTGTGATGCAACTACTTACAATATACGTTCTTTTTATTTTATTGTTATTATTTAATAAGTAGTAATGGGANCACGTATGACTCAGTTCTGACTTAAATCACGCACGTCAGTACCTACCTGGGCGTCCTACTTTAACATAAAAATTGTACCCGTAGGCCAATCCTTCAGACGTGATGTTGCGAAAGTCTGAACTTGAACAAATGCACGGAAATTGTACGGAAAAAATAATTAAGACAGTGACGTTGGTAACCTGAACTGCACCTATTTCTACTTTTTTTATTGCANATTATGGGTGCGAACTTGAATCGTGACATTACGCANTACAAGTAGAAAAGGAAACGGGCAAACACCATCAGGAGGTTGCCGTGTTGTTGTTTTAGAGCATTATGACTATGTTTCAAAATCTAGTTATTGAGCTATTTCATTTTATATGCATTCGAGAAATAAAATCTGTAGAGCCTGGACCTCCCCAAAGTAATGCATCTTAGTATAAACGGTTTTATGTCAGCCTTTCATGTTTTAAAAGTTTATTTTATTTTATTTGAACTGTTGTTCTTAGTCAACTTACATTTGGTTTTCGCGTGCAGGCCTAAAAGTTATAAACAACAAATCCTGCTTCATATATACGCATCAGACTAAACTACACATTTCAGTTGTCAAGAAAACACAGCTCCANAAAAGGGCATAAAATGGTAGTGAAACCACGTGCGATTACGATTAAGTCCCTAGTTTTAACTTGTATTACAATACTTGTCTGTCGTCATAGTTGTAATCCAACAGGCTCATAAACCTGGCTTAAACTCACATTAATTGTTTCTTGCCTCAAAATCTGAATTAGGCCTACATGCACTGCTTTAAAATAAAAACGTATTTTACTTCAAATATTAGGTATTCTACAAAAAAGGGAAATGGATATGTTGTGAAAACAACCACTGTATAATGTTAAAAGTAATAACATTTTTTCAAGAAATATAAAGATATTCTCAGTAATCGTGCTGCAATTTGTAACTACAAACTTCTCCAAATTTTCTCTTGTAAACTTGTGTCAAAATGTTCCTATATTGCAGGAAGGGGAGAAATATTTTAAACATGGCAGCTGTGCTGCAAGCCTGCAATACAACCTGACTGAGATGCGACACATTTTCCTTCCAGAACTACTGCAATCACTTTAGCGATATAGGCTGGATTTTTAAGATTTTTTTAGGCATTCCTAGAAAAGCATACATTCACAAAAATCTTAACCGACTATTGGTCCCAGCACTAGCACGTATTCACAGCCTTTNCACACATGGAAAGAGTCGTTCCTAGTTATGAGTAGCAGCACTATGAATAATGAAAGCGCGAGTTCTTAATTCGTTCCCACANTGGCAATATTTAATCCCTAGCCGTCAACCAACTGTTTAAATCAATATGTAATTAAACATGTAATAACATATGTATAAAATTGTATTTACGGCACAAATAAAAACTTTTGAAACTTGAAACTTAAATCTTTTCTGGTATTCGGCAGTAGCAATGCAACAATTTATTAATGAACTAGCTGGGCTACCCGTACTTCGTTTTATTTAATTCTTTTCTTTCTAACCGGCTGTCAAATTGGAAAATTTAGATGATTTGACACCTGGCCGGTAGTGTTCTAAGATTTAGGGTTTCGGTAAGAAAATCAGTTTTATATGTGGGCGTGTTCTATTGAATTAAATAATTATACATTTGGTTCGCCCGTTATGCGGAATTATTTTGAAGACAAAAAAGGGCTGGGTCAACACTAAGTTTTATGTTTCAATTTTACTTTATTGCTGTTGCGACAAGTCTTTCATTAATAAAAAAAATAATCGGCCCGGTTAAATGACATTAGTGTCTCCGGTTGTCTTTCATTTTACAAAACAAACACTATTTATTACGCTGAGGATGAAAAGTAAAGTAAAATCAGTATCGCAAATGTTTTCCTATAGGGGCTATATACCAACCAGCACCAAAAATTCATAATCACCATAACACACAAAAGACAGAAAAGTTTTGTCTTCTCTACCATAACACCACAGTCACCATAACATCACAAACTCGTAGAAACATATCTACCGCAAAAGTTTGTCTTGACATAGCTTGGTCCTTCGCTCGTGGAATCTACAAAACTACGTTCTAGAAAATAAAATCAACCAAAGCTTCATTTTTTTAAATATTAGCATAGGTTTAAACTGTCTGAAAAAAACGGGAAAAGTAGACTAACTAAAACATAATGTCAAAATAACACTAAATCTAAAAAGTATTTTTTAAAGGCCGAATTCTCTTTTAAAGGTTAAGTTATAACCTCCCAATACACAATATTTGATGTCTTGCCTGATGGTGTTAATAAAATCAGGCGAAGCAAACTTTGACCGGAAACTGGATGGAGCCTCTTGACCTGGAAGGGGTAGTCGCTTGGTATGAGGGGTAGCAGAGGGATATAAACACTCTCTCCTTTGCCACAGCCTGGGAGTATGACGGCTTTCACCTGCAGCCGATTGCCATTGCAGAGTTTGGGTGGATTCACATTATGGGAGAACCAATTTATAAGAGTAATTTATGTGGAGGCATTCCTGAACGATTTAATGAATTCAACAACCCAACAGGGTAGTTAACCCAATCTTTTTTTCCATCATCCTATCTATATAAAGGTTAGATTTCCCTTTCGCATCAAACATGCCCATCATCTTTGCATTGATGTAATCTAAACCAATCTAGGCTAATTTATTTTAACTTTTCCATTTCTTGTGTATATTTTAACAACAAATTTATACAAAGTATTAACAGTCGTTCCTAGGTGTGCTCCTTGTCTAGCTCTTTTAGATTCCCACTCCCAATCTTCACAAGTAGTTCGGAAAATGTCTTGGCCATATGGTCACCCTTCAAATGGACGCATGTTCACAGACAGTTTAAGCATTTCAACTCGCCGCCAAATTAAAAATCTTTTAGGGAAACATTGATCTCGTCTGCCTTGGTGCCTCTAGGTAGCTACAGTGATGCCACATGTAAGTTGAGAACTCATTTCATCACTGCCCTTTACAGGCACTTAAAAGGAATTTAAGGGCGTCTTGGTGGTAGTGATAGTGAGTTGAGAACTTGTTTCATCACTGCCCTTTACAGACACTTAGAAGAAATTTAAGTGCATCTTGGTAGATCACACATTAAATTGTGACAAAATAAGGGATATAATGACGATTTCCAAACTTATGCTGGAATAAATCAAATTGTCAATACCAGTACATTAATACTGCTACAGTGCAGTGCAATCATACAAAAATATTATCATGTCTATTTGAAGTAAATAATCTAGATTTTATTGTGAAAGTCACTACTCGTTAAATATATCTGGTCCAATGTATATGTAGTGCCCTTGCTGCTGATCACAGTGCAGCTTCACTAGTGGCTAGATGATATCATGTTTTAAATGTCATGGATATGGTTAATCATTTATGTTGTTTTCATGCACCGACATATAGGACACCAACATGCACCACCCAATCTCCGCAGCGAGATTCAAACCCACCTGTTGGCCACAAGGGTAACATGAGGTTGTATTTTCTTTTTTTTACCAAGATACCAGACCTTATATTGTGTGATATGGTGTATATTATGGTAAAAACTATGGTTGTTCAACTTAAATCTATTACTCTAACTGCACAATAATGGATCATTTTGGAGAACCTTACAGTTTACTTACATTATGTTATTGTATATACCGGTACTATATAAGAAAGTTTGTACTACATGTTTTTAAATAATAAGGTGCAGTTATATCTGCTCTAGTTTCAAAAGTACAACCACAGAATAAGTTATTTTAATTCTATCTTACCACTTTCACATGTTCGTTTTTAAGTAATGCTTAAACCTACTCATTTTACAAACAACAAAACAATCTTTCATCCTGAGGAGAAAAAAATGCTGACTTTCATTGCCAAAGGAGGTCATTTAACAAAGAGACTTAAGTCCTGTCTGAACTCATTAACAAAACCTGACATCTTTCACATCCAAACCTCACTCAAAACAGCAGTCAATGGAATTTCACAACAACAAGGTCATGGCAGGGACAAATTAAAACTGTCACTCCAGATCAATTTCCCTTGCACAAGTGTTCCCAGTAGGGATACTGATGACATAAGTCAACAAGAAAAAGAAAGATCATATTCTGTTCACGTGTTTATTTGTTCTATGAAAAGCCAATCACACTTCTAAAGAAGTATCACTCACCTGCATTAAAGTCTTCAGTTTAAAAAACGGTATATCCTGTTAAACACCTACTCTCCGTTATAAATTATGCATTGCAAAACATGCTAAGCACTGATGTAAACACTTCATGTTACTGTCTGTATATATGTATACGGTATTAGTCACTAGCTCATTCTAATTCATTATATGGAAATAATTAGCATGGAAAGAGAGTTCTACCACAAAACAGCAATGCTTGATGTGTTTCTAAAAATAGTTAACTTTTTATTTACATAACACTGTTTTTATTAGTTATATAATCTGTCCTTGAAAATCCCAAATTTTGTGGCAAAATAGGGCCATTCTACAAACATGGGAGAATTGTGGTTCTCAGACCAGNTAAACATTCAAGACTTTGATAAATGGTATCAGGTGATTTATCACATCATATGGATCCAAATTATTGACAATATTATAGCCATACATCCCCAGGTCACTGACAATACCTTCCATTGCTTTTCAAAGTCAGTCTGTGGCAGCGCATTCTCTAAGTTATATGTTTGATAATAAGCACTTAACCCTATTACCTGAACTGAATACATAGGCCTACACTCCTCCAATACTTTGTACTCTATGAACATTGTGAGTTACTGCCATTTAATGTTGGATCTTTATGTCTCTCACAAATGGATTTCTGAGTTAAACATCTGATGTACACCACTGACCTTACAAAGAGGTATGTAAATTAATTCTGCTGCTACTAGTACTTTACGGACTACGTTTAAGTAATTTGTGTATTCCCATTGTCTATAAAAATGAATGATACAGTAGCATGTAAAAGTTTGAGTAACAATCTGTAAAGTTTTCTAAGCAAAAAAACAAGTATTGAAAAAAAAGCGCATTCACTCCAATGTCACAGCCATGGCAACTCAAGTCATTATCAATAAATCATCCACAAAATTATTGAAGTGCACCCACAGTAGGAAAGATCTCTTTTCCAGTGAAACAAAAATAAAGTGCCAGGTGATATGTGGTAGCAAAATACAAAACCCAGCTCTGGGTATGAATAAGCTGAAGCTATTTACACAATTAGACAGGCTGGATTGCAAAGACGGTGTTCATAGTCATTGTCTAAACAATGCCTCCCTGAACAACGTCTAAACCGCCGCTCAAATCGGCTTGCAAAGACGATGATTAGACGCTGTCTTCACAGACAGGCGTTTGAACTAGAATACGTTTGGCAACATTGCTAAACCAGTTTGCTAGCACCAATTTAGTATTAGAACAGACTTGCGGTTAAATATGGAACTACGTGGTCATGCACTCTGATAGTTGCGCTTTAGTGGAGACAAGTGTGAACTATTTGCTCATATACATTCGATCCCACAAAATTAGCTCAATATTTGTGAAATTATCACTTTTATCACAAACCCTGCCCCCCAAAAATGTACTTTATTGTTCTGAGACATGATATATCATTAGTTTCAATTGTTAGAATGATGAATCACCAGAATATTCAGGAAATAGCAAGTTAAACAATGGCTAAACCACCCTCAGAGCAATACCTAAAAATGGCTGTCATAATGGTCAGTTTAGACGTTGTTTAATCATCGGTTTGGCTTAAACACCGTTTTTGCAACCCAAATCGATGTTTAGACAACGTCTAACTAACTTATAACTTAGACGCTGTCTAAAACTCGTCTTTGCAATCCACCCATAGTGTCTAGATAAATATTACAAGTTGCCATCTTCCATTACAGAAAACATTAAAACACATTTTCACCAACCACGTACATTTAATAATAAACCATTCTAGTTTCCAATAAACAACAAAAATCTGGCTTAATTTTCTTTATCCAAATGTAAAAAAATATATACTGAAAGTGGTCAAGCATATATGAAATTAACTAAATCTTACCTACCCTCTGGACAGGAGATTATTGTACTTTAGAAGTAGTGAAAACAAAGTTGAATTTATAAATACTAAACTGTTACATAATAGTGGTTAAATATATGTACCAGGTTCACTACNTAGTAATGCTATCACAGAGAAACTTGACTACAAGTTCAGATCTCACTTTTGTACACACCATTTTATTAATATGCATAATATTTATGCTGTTCTTATACCATGCTGACACTACAACAACAAATTAATGTCCACAATGTTTAAGCATACTACAACTGATAACACACGAAAACGACGAGAGTAAAACACAAATGAGCAATTAGCCACATGTAAATGTAAAACCTAAGCAAACACTGTATGTTTCTTTGTGAACACATTACACCAATTACAAGTCGTGAATCCACCATCACTCTAAACTCTATGACTGAACACGTGACAAAAAGCAAAACCTAAGTGAAAAGCATCTTCGCAACAGATCAGAGTATGCAGTGCAAATCTATATTAATAGCAGAAACATTAAGCAAGGAGGAGCTAGGTAACTTTGTCAAAGCTGACTGCATATTTCGATATCAATGTCGATCGATCAATATTTTTTAGACTCGTGATCTATATTTTGGAAACGCATAATCGATAGTTTTGATATAGACATTTTCTAAACTCGATATCAACACTCGTTTACATAGATATTTTCNNAACGCGATATGTATATTTTAGAAACTGGGTGTCGGTATTGTTTATATCAATCATACATCGACGTTTTACAAATATCGAACTTCAATATCTATTTTTTAGAAACTGGGTGTCCATATTTTTATATCGATGTATCGATAATACTTTGATGTTTTACAAGTATTGAACTTCAATATTTTAAATCCAACATTGCACAGCCCTACTGGAGAGTCGAATGAGATTCCTGCTCCAGACCACAGGGACATCGCGTGATTGGTTTAGTGAGCGACATGATGGAGCAACATATTTTTCTCTTCTCNGAAGGCTGAGCCCCTCAGACCTCTCATTCCCAGAGTGTGTTTAAAAAAAAAAAATCACTAATCCGCAAGTTGAAAAACATACGATACTAACGCAAAGTACATCTATTTTATCGGTTCTAACAGGTTCAGGGACCCGACAACCCAGTTGAACGAGTGGGTAAACCCTTATACTGAAAGTATCAGTCAGGCAGGTTAACGTGTAACCGGGTATGCCAACCTCTACAATACTTCTCAAGACCTTGCTATACCCACATTTTTTTAATGTTAGCTATTGACAATTTTTGTTCTCAATTATTTAAATGAATGAAATTTAATTTTTAACATAGGATCTTTGGAAACAATTCTCCATCCCATATTGATCCTCGGTTAAAATTGTGTGTATCATTTACATAATTGTCTGAAAACAACCAAATTTCAATTAAATATTAAAATTTGACTCTGACAGAAAAAATTCTGACGTCGACTACCACTGTATTACAATTTAATATATGCTAAAAAGGCAAAAATGTATTTTATTACAATCAATTAAATATTAACAATCATCTTTGCATTTGAATTATGAATAGCTAGTTAAGCCATTAGTACCAAGTCTCGAGAGANAATTTCACGTTGACAACACCTTATGCAGCGGTAGTCAAGGTCAGAATTTTGTCTGTCTGAGTGGTCTAAGGCACAAGAAATCATCAACATGGGCTGGACAATGGGTTCCAAAGATCCTAGGGTTGCTCCTTGCACAAGGTGTTACAATTTGTCAGTAAAATTAAACACCTATCATTTTGAATACTGCTCAAGAGAATGAGAACCAACTCCTGACACTTCTCTCCTTTATCACTGTAGGGGTTCCCCATTGCACTCCTACTGTTCTTTGAAGATGATACTAGAATTTACAACTTTATGTCAACTGACATGCCACTNATCTGACCATCCTGAGCATTAAANGTATAAGCTAAAAACTTTATAAATGTAANCACAAACTAGATTATACTTCTTTCACTAAGTACATCCAGCATAGTTAATAAGTCTGTATTTGCATCTAATGGGCAACAGTAAATGTGATAAACATTATTTTAACAAGAATGCAGCGGCATAACAGATGAAGGATAGGCCTTCCGCAAGACTTTGGGGGGGCTGCTCTCCATATAGTCATCTAACCAACACACCTTAATAAATGTTATACAAGTGTAAGTTCAGTATTACCTTTTAAGGGAGTTAGTTGCTTACCGAGTTATAAAACAGGCACTCCGATAATAAATGTTATATTAATAACTATTTAATTATTGAATTGAATCATGCATCATCATTCATGGTAATGCAAAAATATCACTTTCCAGCTGCAACAACAACATGAATTTATTCTTCAATGTTACTTAAAGTGGCTTGGTCATCTTGAACTTTTGAGTTGCAAATNTTTCTATTTTCTAGCACGTTCACTTTAGTCAGTCGAGNTTTCTCTTTCNGACTCTACACTTAAAATACTGAGGCCATTTAGTCTGTCTTGAAATACGGTAGTACAAACATAATTATTTACTAATTTTAATTTTGAAAAAGATCGCTTAGCTATNGATACAGTCACTGGTAAGGTTACGAACAGCAGAAAATCTGTGATGATGTCTGGAATGCTAGATGCCAGTATATAGTTGGCTATTAGTAACAGATTGACCGGATCACTAATTGAAGTATTAGACTTTACCTCTCAAATGTCGATAATAAGTATATAAATTATTTCATTACAATTATTTTCACCAGAGTTAAAATAATAATTTTGAGTTCCCTTTCACAGACCCCCAATTCGCAAGGTACCCCAGCATTCCAGGGACTACGCCACTACAAGAATGCTCAAAAACAACATCACACCAAACATTTCACAGGAAAACAAACAAACTACCATGTCTTCAGAATCTCAAGCTCATATATCGTGCAAACAACCAGCCAAGCCAAAGNACTTTCTTCAAGTNGTGTATTTCAATTTCCCTCAAGTCATGTATTTCCATCTTTCTTACATTTCCATCTTTACATCATGCACTGCAATATTTTCTTCGTTTCACATAACACAATATTTCTGGGATATGCATCTTTTTTGTAAGGTTCTTCTGACAAATAAAAAATTACAATTCCCAAAATACTGTACAACAGTATTGTATGACATGAAAAAATACTGTGTTGTGTGATATGAAGATGTAGTAAATAAACAACACACAGCTTTCTAAATAAGCTTGGCTTTTACCAGAATGTGTAACAATAAAACACCTATTTATTATTCTTTGCATTTGCACGAGGCCCCTGCGTTCACCCAGTAACCATACAACATGCAAACACAAAGAGCCTACCTTTTGTTTCAGCAGAGATGTTTTCTTTTGTTGAAGACTGTTAGTAGTACACTTTAGTGATAAGTGTTCAGGTTTAGGTTGATAGAAGCAGCACATAAAATTAAACAAATAGAATAAATCAGTTAACTATCTCATGAATTGTGTAACAGCATCAAAAAAATGAAGCTGTAAAAAATATTTAAGTATATTAATATGCCAGTTTTATTTCTAGCTTTGTTTATAGTATTAGTGCTGTAACTATACAAAAATTTTGACATTCTCCAACTACTATCTTCTGGAACAAAACCAAAAATGTCATGCCTTTAACCTACCTTCTCTGCACTTGTAGACCAAATATCTTGTGCTAATGGTAACGAGAATATTAAGAATCTTCTACACAAATTATATCCCTATTTTTGTATTTGTGTATCAAAGATGATGATGTATCAATATGTAGTGTGTAATGTCCTATCGACAACTGATGGGTCATTTAAGGACGATGAACAATGTTTATTGTGATTAATGAAGATGAATGGACAGCACAAACATCCATTCCTTACACGGGATTCGAACCCACAACCTCTTGGGCCAGAGCACGCTGTGCTATCACTAGACCAAGCAGGTCGACGATTGTATCAAAGAAAAAGCAGAAGATTCAGAGGATATGTGCCTACTCAGATGGTGAAGNGAGCCAGCATTTTATCCCAATTATTAAATTATTAAACAATGGTGACAGACACTTCTACATTAGCAACATGGTTCAATCACCGTGACGGAAAATGGGCGACGCACTGGGCAAGCAATCAGCGCTGGCAGCTTGCATGTTTACGGAAAGTACAGTTTGCACCACAAGTTCACTAATGACAGTTATATTTAAAGTTTGAGTTAATTCTGCAACTGCTGTTAATGAACATTAAGGTACGACATGCTCTTTCTGTAAACATGCAACCTGGCAACATCGGTTGCTTGCCCAATACGTCATCCACCCTTCGCCACTGGTTGTTACACTCCAATTCTGTGTGGCTTTGTCCTTTTCAGACAAATAATTACAAAAAATATGTGTGAACAATTTGTGATCAAAACACTTGAAATGATCAATGTAACACTGCTGCTAACTTTCANCCACAGNAATATACACCCATTTTCTGGTGATGCATTACNATTAATTAACTGGTCCNACAATAAAGATTCTTTACAAGTTAACTTGTACATAAATAATTCCATGGGGTTTGTAAACGCTAATGATGAATGTTCCAGAAAATACAGGTTGGAGAAATGTTTAGTCTGTTAGTAATCATCAGTATGTGGACAATGTTCACACACTGCATTCCTGGGAGGATTTTAATTAGAATACACGCAGTTTGGTTAAAACATACTACAGACAAAAGTTGAATTATTATAAAAGATGCTTTAATTAATGAATTGCTATCACTTACATTCCTCCTGCAACAAAAAAAAAAAATTAGTGATGTACTATCTTTAGGAAAAAAAAAATATAAAAAATAAATGGTTTCTAATTATGGTGACCACTGTACTACCTAAGGGATTGTACTTAGCATTTATGTACAATCTAGTACTAATTTCAGTATCCACGAAATCATGGACAGATAATTTTCTCTAGAACAATGTTTATGTTTGATACATTGTTCATTTTGTGTTATATTTTTTGAAGTGTGTTCTAGCCTAGATACATTTTACGAGATACAACGTCCAGCTTAACAGACAACTAGTTATTACAAATATAAGTTTGTTTGAACACAATTTCACTTAATAAAACTCTGGCAAGAGTTTGAAGAAGCAAATTTAGATAAAACGCAATATGAATTTTGAATTCTGCTTTGTCAAAACTCGGCCCTTCTCCCCCCAACTCAAGGCCAAATTCATTTTT
>KZ871906.1:31589-41630 GCA_003456935.1 Machilis hrabei | reverse complement strand
TAACTTTAAAAATACGGTTTGTATAAAATAATGTTTTAGACAAATGTTGCTTGTATTTTTGCGTAAAATTCGAATCTGCAAAGAAAAATATAGGTTTCTATTTGAAAAACCAAAGTTGACCGTCAAACGACCTTGAAAACGTCCACCAAATGAAAAGTAAATAACACTTTCCCGTTTAAAACAAAACAAATTTTGTATGAACAGTTTTTTTGTAAATATATTAATTTGTGTCAACTTAAANGACTCACCCTGTATACTGTAGGAATATCTACATCTTACCCTGCAATCACCATAATGGAACGTAACGTTAATGATGAATTTTTTTGTATTTCCCTGCTTAATAAATGTTTGACATATTTGAGCTATTCAAAGTTAGTAGATTGTGAGGTTGTTGTTGATGTATAAATTTGAAAAGAAGTCGAAATATTTTATCATTTTCTGTAGAACTAATTTCAAGGTTATGTATGTTACCTCAAAATGTACCTTGTTATAGTTGAATACTATTTTCTTTGATAATGTTTTTCTTTTTCTGCCCAGGAAATACTTAAGGCTCCAGGCGGAGTAGTCGTGGTCTGTGTGGGTTCAGTGTGGAAAAGCTGGGAACACCTAAAACCAGGATTTGTCAGAGAGTTCGAACTTAAGCACAAGTTATATCCTCAGCTACGTGAAATTACTCTTGTTAAGCTAACTACCTCAATGGCTGTTGGTGCTACNTANCTTGGTGCCAAAGCTGCCAATTATGATCTTCCAAGGAAATATGAAAAGAATTATAATGTGTTTTTTCACTATCGCCCAGGATCAAATGGTATTAACGTTTGATCGTGAATGGATGTCCAGCANCTGTTTAAACTGNGAATCTTTATTCTTGGGACTTGTTTTTATACATTTTGAACTATAAGGTCCACATATACAGAAATATTGTAGCTTTAGGGACATAAAAACATTCCAAAGTGTCTGAATTTATGTACATATTTGAAGCAGTGCACTGTTTGAATAAAATCACGCACCTTAGGGGAAGAATTCAGTGTGGAAGGAAATGCTTGAAAAGCTAATGACTACAACTGCAGAAAATGAAGTAAAATAAGGAGATTCGCACTACCGGGTACTTGTGCATTTTTAAAGTATTATCAACTCCATAATTACACTACTAAAATAATACGAAAGTAGCCTTATATTTAGACACAGGTTTCATCAGAGGGATTATAACTACAGGATTTTACGTTTTTTTTGTCACTTTTTTAATGTACTTTTAGGTCAATAAAGCTTACTAAATACACATTTTAAAGTGATGTGTTCAATCACAGTATGACTATGAATGCATTGTATGTAAAAAAAGCAAGTTAGAGTTTATTTTACAGTCTGAGTGTNTTTGTATAAAATTCAGTGGCAATGAAAAATATATATTGCATTACTGTCGCATTTGCTGAGGAATGTGTTTATAGAAAATATAGGTGTTATTGTAAGTCCGCTAGCTATTATTGTTCCCAAACTTTTAACGAAGGCTCGAAGAATTGTTCACGGCATGTCCAAAAGATTGTGCGTACTACAAACAAAACTTCCAGCAACAATGCATATCTACCATAACTTAATGTAATACTCAATAGCATACACCATTTCATGTTTCAGTTGTTACAGGCGTACTCAAATCAAAGTGGGAATGGGAGCAGGCAAGTAGTGAACCATCCATTACGCAGTGGCATGACTAAACCGACGTGGGACTGGTGGTTTGCTGCATGCCATACACCCATTCTTCCCAAAATGAGAGAGTAGGAACAAAACCGCAGTGAGCGGCGAGGCCAGTTTCTGCCATTCTGCTCTGCATTTGATCCTCCTTTGGTTTGAACAGACCTTAATAGTTGCTGCTAATGTTCATCTCAAACAGCTGTGCTTCCTTACTCTTGGAAAAGAAGGTCGAATCACTTTGGTATATGTCTGTCTGTTCTGCAGTCCTATTAGTGGCATTCTGAAAACACTAGTAATGATATAGATAAAATAAAGGAATGCCATTCTTACACATTTCTTACTGTATATATTAGAAATGTCTTACAGCTTTTACAAATTGACTTCCATTTAATGTTGATAATCATATGGAAAACTAATAGTTAACTTATTTTTCCTCTGCCATTAAAAATGATGAAACATTTGTATTTCATGGTTCATATAACTGACCAATCAAGTAGTAATTTTATAGAAATGTAGAAAATATTGGTGTGTAATAGTGTGTACCTAGTTTTGTAGAAATCTGAAGAATTGCCTCAGTAACAATAAATGTCTGACAAAAATTTTGATCATATGTTTTGTAGATGTTGCATGCTCNATTTGGATTAGACTTGGTGATGACAAATTACTAGTCAAAGAACTACTGGTAAAGCANTGCCATATTCATAAATNGCAGAGANAATTGGGGATGAAGTTACATGAGCTGTGTCTTGTACTCAATTTGCTTACCATTACACCAACGAAGGGCATACACTAAGGACTTGCTTGGCAATGCCTCTGTTTTTTGAACAGATTGGAAAGCAGGATTTGCAGTTGAAGTTGGTGATTATTATGGTGCAAAGTCTGCTTGCTGGTGACAATACTTGCAAAAATAAACACAAAGCCTGTCAAGAAGGAACAATTCATTTCCAAGATGTNCCTGTGTTGATGACTTAGTAATTCTGGTGTTGAGAAGTCCTAAAGCTACAGCAGCAGTTAAATATGAGGTGCGATATAACATTGAAGAAGTGGTGTGATACATAGAATATGTGAAAGTGTTTAAGAAAATTTTATAAATATACTTTAATAAAAATAGAAAAATAAATTGATAGAGTGCTGCACTGTTAATCACGTGGTCCCAAGTTCGAGCCTGAAGCTAGACAACATTTTTGGACGTTTACTTCAGTTCCTTCTATGTCCGTAACAATGTCACATGCAAATATGTGTAACAAAAGTTCTGAAAACTTACTTGTTAAAACATTGTACACTGAAAAAGATACATTTATATCGTAAAGAATCCAAGTAGTGTATTTAGGAACATAAGTACATCAGAAATCAAATTTGAATGTCTGGCCCTGTTGATGTTACTAGTGGTGTAGAGTAAATGTCATAAAAGCAGTGGAAGCATGAAGTTATCTTGCACCAAGCACGCGTAATTAAACCTATTCCGTGACAAAGATAACGATTTAATAGGATCGTTGGTGGAAAGCACACAGTTCACATTCATAAAGAAAGATNTCAGATCCGTAAGTTTGGATTCATCCCAGGCGTATNGTAACATGTCAGCAAATATTGGAGCGCAAAGCTGATAATTCAACAGCAAATTTGAAAGCATCNTCGCATGATGCAATTTGGTGTTGTTCTTTAAGCAAATACGAACCGTTTTGCAGCCGCTTGATGAAATATTTGACCTGCCTTTAATAATAGACATCACATGGCTGACAAACTGGTGTGCATTTCGGCAGTATAACCTTTACAGAACGTTTCACCATGGTCGTTTACAGATATGTTGTCGTACAGTAACATGTTTGATGGAAACGTAAGTAGTGCAGTACTCATGAAGAAACACTTAACCAATAGTACTCGATTAAGGTAAATGTATCTCTTTAAGTGTACAATGTTTTAACAACAAATATGTTTTCGATACTTTTGTTACACATATTAGCACTTCATTGTTGATGTAATGGTGTACAGATTGAGTATAACACATCACGCATATAATGTAAGCCCTAATTTTCTACGCCATTTATGAATATTGCTTTACAAGTATACCCGAGCACTAATGCAAACCTTCTTGAGTTATTCAACTTATTGCATCTGTGTATCAAGCAGGATATGACAAAGGCAGTAAACACACTACTACATGATTAGTTCCAGATACTATCAAAAATGGACAAATATTAACGTGTTTGCAGTGCATCAGAGGAAAAAGCTTTGAAGACTATGTAGTTGATTGCCAAGAATTTAGAAACTCTTACTGCGCTCGTGAAGATGCCTGTATTAATGTATCTCGGTTGTAAAGCACCTGTTTATTAAGATTGTTCCCGATGAAAAAAATAAATGAGCAAGATAGTTCAACTTCGTATGTTATGCCCTAGATGGTAATACTCACAGCCCATAACGTAATTGGTATTTCTGTGCACGTATAGACAAATCAATGGCTTTAGTCTGTATTAATTTGTATTGACTGGGCCTATCATCAGAAGGAATGACAAGAGAAAACACTTACTGCAGTAGGCTACTAGTCCCAATTCTTAGAAGTGTCTGTAGAATAGTTTTANAATGTATTTTGATCTTCCTATTGTATAAGAATTACAGCTGTAATATCTTGCACAGTTGAGACTGACAGTGAAAGTTTTAATTCTCCACATTTTGAACACATGGAAACTAACAGCTGTTAGTTTAAATACGTTGAACTAGTTGAACCGTCNTTTCTGGAATACTTCCGTTTTGCCGCATTCTCGTGTGGCATCCTCAGGGAAGCTAAATGAGTACGTTGGAAATATTCAAGAAATGACGGCGAGAAATAGCTCGACTAGTTAAACGTATTTGCTGAAGAACTAGCAGAGTCTCCGATTCTATATAGCTGTTGGTTTATTGAGAATTTGATATTTTGTCTGAAGCTGGAGTACGAATTCATGTTTTAATAATTAAAATTATGACAAGGTTACAGTCAATGGAAAGAGTAACATGCTATGGAGTGATAACATATGAAACAGTTTCAAAGATTTAAAAAGTTTTGAAGTGTCAAACAGTGATCCAAAATAGGATTTGAAAGTGTTTTAGCTTAGTAAATATGGACAGTGGAAAAATAGTGCACTATATCAGACTTGTGTTTGTTTTGATAATTTCCAAGTGGAAGGCTACATGTATGATGTGAGGTCTTCAAATAAGATCCTAACGAAGTCTAGAGGACATTCTATATGAAATATTGATTTTCAACCTTTTCGGAGTAGGGTAAGATACATCTTGTCGTAATTTTATTTATTGAAATTATTTCTTGGTCAGCAAAATTAGGAGTACATATTGGGTGAGTAAAGGTAATCCAGCAATTGTCTGTGTATATGTTTGAACATGCACTCTTCTGTTTTGTATTGGTGTATATATTATATATTTGTGTATATATATTTTCTTTTACTTGTATTTTATGTATGAAGGAGTTTGTACTCTATGTGGGTGGATGTAGCTATTGTAACTTCTTACTGTACTTGTAATACCAACATATTTATATACTGTGTTATTATGGTACTGTAAAAGTCATGTGTAATGTATTAAAAATAAATATATCAGTAAGTGTTTACAGTTTTTTTTTAATTGCAAATTCTTCTGTATACAGTTTAAACAAAACAAGTAGGGAAGGCCTACTCCATACTGGTGTACACCGATCTTACACACTTTCTTTGGAGTTGTATTTTTCTCAGGGCCACAGATCACATCATTCATTAATTAAACGAGAGAAATATATCAATATTGCCAAAGTGGTAAAAAATTGTAGTTACCATTGTTCTGTTGTGCAGACACTCTGCAAGAGAGACAAACATACGAGGCGTGTCTAAAAAGTATCCAACCTTGAATTTTGCCGCGCAAGGTAATGTCGCTACGGCAGCGCCACTTTTCACAGTGGAGGGCGAGCCTTCATGTGCATGCGTACATTTTTGTGCCTTCTCTGAGCACGCCAGTAGCTGTGCGGTAGCCATTGTGCGAGGTGGTGTAATACCTGTTCGTCGCATTTTCGTTTTGGCTAAAATGACAGAACGCATAGAGCAGAGATACTTCATCAAATTTTNTCAGAAGCTTGGTGATTCCCAAGCTGAAGCAATTCGCAAGATTCGGCAGGTGTTTGGAGATGACGCCATGAGGGAAACCCAAATAAAGGAGTGGTTCAACCGATTTAAAAATGGCCGCACATCTGTGGAGAGTGACCAGTGTTCTGGGCAGCCACAATCAGTTCGGAGTTCAGCTGTCATTGAGAAGGTGCGAACTTTTATTATGGAAGATCGTCGTTTGATAGTACGGGAAATTGCTGACGAGGCTGGGATCAGCAAAAATTCTGCACATGCAAATTTACAGGATGACTTAGAGATGCGCAGAGTGGCTGTGAAATTATTGCCCAAGCTGCTGACGCAGGAACAGAAACAAATCCGTCTTCATGTCGCGCAGGACATGTTGGACACTGCCAACACTGATCATGAGTTTCTGAACACTATGATAACTGGAGATGAGTCCTGTGTGTACGGGTACAACCCGGAAACAAAAGCACAGTCATCAGAATGGAAGCATTCCTCGTCCCCAAGGCTGATAAAAGCTCGACAGGTGCGAACCAAAATCAAGGTGTTGCTAACAGTCTTCTTTGACAGCCGTGGCATTGTGCATCATGAATATGCACCNGAAGGGCAAACAGTTACAAAAGAGTACTATCAACGAGTTCTCAACCGTCTCCGTGATGCAGTTCGGCACAAATGACCGGACCTTTGGAACTCGAAAAACTGGCAGTTGCATTACAACAATGCTCGGGCTCATTCGTTGCACCTCATCCAGGCTTTCTTGGCAAAACATGGAATTCCGGTTGTTCGACAAACTCCCTACTCACCAGACATGGCTCCTTCCGACTTCTGGTTGTTTCCAAAGATCAAGAGGCCACTGAAATGTTCCCGATTTGACAGTAGAGAGGAGATAAAGCAGAACGCGACAGCAGAGCATTCTAAAAGACGCCTTCCATAAGTGTTTCCAGCAGTGGAAGGATCGGTGGGTTCAGTGTGTTGAGGCACAAGGTGCCTACTCTGAATGGGACTAGGGCCCCAACCCTATCAGGTAAGCAACATTTTTTTCCTGGCAAAAATTCTGATACTTTTTAGACAGACCTCGTATATGTTTAGACCAGGGTGGAGAATCGCAACAGAAATATCGCTCCGGCTTGTTCCGGAACCACTCTGCAATAACACTCAAAACAGATATCACTCAGGATCGGGACCGGTTTGACAGCATTCATTCCGCTGNGGATTGGAGTGGTTTCCGAAACTATAGATGTCATTCTACTCCGGATCAGAATGATGAATAATAGTTACAATATCACTTCCTCCGGAGCGGATCAATATACAATTATTCAGATATCACTCTTTTCCGGAGCAGTTCAATATAAAACTATTCTGATATCACTCTACTTCGGATGGGACTATTATAAANATATTATATCAGTCGGCTCTGGATCAATATAGGAACACTTCACAAGTAATTTAAAAAAGGAGGTTAATTAAAACAGGGTTGCGTACATCAATGGAAATCTTTGCTATAAGCCGGCTCGTTGCTGTTTCGGTTATTAAAAACGTTCAAAATGTAATAGCCTGTGTTGAATGTTGTATAATCGTTTAGTTGTTTTGAACCATCATAGATATACAGAACAGTTCCTTTTAAACAGTTTGTGTAGCACAGTACCTAACAGTATAGCTATTAGCTAATAGTTTCACTAACAATTTTCTGAAACAGTTTTTCTAACATAATTTGTGACAACTTCCTAATAAGTTTCTTAACAGTTAGTTTGTCTAACACTTGCCCTAATATTTTTTGTAATGATTGTATATACAACTTTAAAGTATTTTTTTAACACTTGACTATGAAACCTACATCACACAAGATCAATTTTTCTACCAGAATCAGTGTCACTAATAGCAACAGACAACTGTGTGGTTCTCTGGCATTGTCTGATGTACATTTGTGTTTTTCTTGAAACAACAATGTAGACAATGCCAGATAATCACAGTTTGTTGTTAATTCTGGCAGAAAAATTGACCTCATGTGATGTAATGTCTTTAACAAAAGTGTCAGATAAACGGTTAGGTTAAGAAAAAAGGGTAGACAAATTGATACGTGAAGTGTTAACAAAACTGTTAAGATAGTGGAAAAACATTTGTTGGGAAATGTGTTATGCTGTTAAGAAATGTGATCTAAAAGAGTTAGTGATACTGCATTTCTGTTTGAAGGGTGTGCGATATTTAGATACATATATATCTTGATTTAAAATTTCCAACAATCGATACTGAGTTTTGAAAAATATTGATATTGAGTCTTACAAATATCGATATCCAGATTAGAAAAGTATTGATATCAAGTTTAAAAAAACAACGATACCCAGTTTAGAAATACAGAATTATCGCTATTTAAAATATTGACGATGATAATATATTGTGTTTGATGTTGAATCAACACATAATGAGTCGATAAACATGGATGAACAGTGTTTGTTGTGATTAATGAAGATGAATGGACTTTTACAAACATTGGTGCATGAAAAGGGATTCGAACCCACAACGCCCGATCTATAACTCATACGCTAGCCACTATGACTGACAGGTTGGCTAAAATTTCGCTTAAACTAGAGTTTCTAAGTATCGATATTATGTTGAAAAAATATCGATAGCGAGATTAAACAAATATTGGTATCGAGTTTCAAAGACTATTAATGTCATTTTGAAAATGAGTGTCGTAGCAAATAAATGTTTGTTTTGATTTACTTGTCTCATTTAGACCTTTCACATGATGTATCAGTATCACACAATCCCCCTTTCCATTTAAATTTTTCGCGTTGGGCCGCAGCCCCGGGTCCCTGCGGGGCCCCGCGTCAGTATCTTGTCACGGATAAAGCAGCCTCTCGAAATCATGGACCAATGTTTCGCCGTTTCTCCAAATTTCTAACGGTTTCCAAGATCTTACAAACACCCTGTATATACCGTATAACTTTATAATATAGAAAGGGCAATAGAATGAGGTGTTGCTGCACAACATGCAGGAAGTAACACTATGTACAAACATAGGCAAGTACAGTAGTGGATNAATTATCTGGGACAGTTACTTATTTAAAATGGCAACTGCTAGGTTATTAATACNTACAAATGAGATGAATATATTGCATTTAATGAGTGAAGACTATTAAGCCCTTAAAATCTACGCTTTAAAGAGACATGAATATCCAAGCTGTCAAGAATTGTGCAATTTGAAGTGTATCTAACACAACCTTACATTTAAATAATTATTGCCTTTTTTTCTTGTGTATATACAAGTATGATGCTTTATCTGGCTGCAGTAATGGCACATACAGTTCATCAAATGGATTATTTATCTTTCACAGTATGCAAATAAATCAATATTGTCAGCAGTAAGGTTTACATCAAGCTTTGTCTACTTTTCTTTAATGNTTCCAGCATTGAGCAAGCCTTTTGGCAGTTTCAGAATCTAAAGTATATACTTGAAACCTCAAGCATACACTTGCAAACGANTGTCATTTCTTACACACACTTCAATTTGAAACAGGTAGGAGGGTACCAGTATAAATGTGTAATAATTTACAAAGGTAAGAGTGTCATATGACTTTATTATTATTTACCAATAACAATGATTCCTGAAATTATTCTGATACATAAAGACAACAGATAACAATAATGGATGATTCGTCTCTATTTCTTTACACAATACAACCAAATGCGATGTGATGAGAATGTACATATGATGCTTCAATAAAGTGATTCGTTCTTCCAAATTTCTAACTCTCCCTGCTGTCACTTGTGCTAGTTCTCTTCATAGACAAGCAATTACATCTGCAAATGGAGACTGCGGCCTTGCAGCAGCTTGGAATGTTGATACAAAAGTCTTTTTTTGAGCTTCATCAGTAAGCTGAAATAAAAAAAAAAAAAATTTAAAAAATGGTAAAACAGTACCCGGATCGTTCATTCCAGTATGTTTAGATTGATGTTACTAGGGTTGGAGAGTGAACTTATCAGTATGAAGAAGATGTCACACACCCCTTTATTTCTTGTTCAATAGATTTACAAAGAAACTACCCAAGTGCAACACGATAAACATGTTATTGGTATATTATATACAGAATGGGAAGCTCATTGCAATACCAATGCACAAATTTCAGAGTGCAATGCCATATGAAGGTATTTTGAACTGTTAAAAACTCATTTTTTCTTGCTCATCACTTCGTTATGCTTCCAATTATCCAATACTGTAGTTGTGTTTGGGACCCATATGAGGTTGGATTGCAAAATCTTCTTCAGTCAGTTCAGC
>KZ871901.1:7927-20267 GCA_003456935.1 Machilis hrabei | reverse complement strand
AAAAAAAAACATGATAGTTTATTAAAATCAACAATAACCTATTTTCCCAAATTTACTTTTAGTCATGTTTTGATAATTCTGTTTATATTATTAATTTAATCAGAGCCTGACGAAAAAGATAAATTAATACTGTACAAAAGCAGCAGTGCTCAAATATTTTTTTACTGGAACGTTATTTGGATAGTGCAACATATCAACAGCTTAAATTTAATCTTCTTCAGCTTCTGATACATTTAGGATTGTAAACAAAATTATCAAAATATTATTTAATCTTGTACAAAAAGTTTAGCTTTATTATCGTAACTCCTCTAAATATAAAAACCGATTTCTATAAGCCTAATTCTTCATTTCTGTCTATATTTTTTTCCGATTTATCCAAACTTTTTTTTTTTAATTTGATATCACTGCCTTACGCCGAATGATACTATTACGTAACATCTGTAGTCAGCATATAAAACTTTTCCTAGACCTTTTTCTCAATTTGACAACACTGTTTTGACACTGGTCATGCTTAACTAATGAAAGCTTACTTAAAAAATACTCATCACGATTAACCGCGCATACCTCATTACACTTTCTTAGTTAATTAACTGGTGATCATTAAAAGCAATTAATTTGTTATTTCACGAAACATTATGGTCACAAATACGTGGTATAATGACTTTATTTACCAAGTTTTGTAGCGATAAATAAATCCGCTTGTTTGTTATTTCAGAGGGCAGTTGGAAGGAAACTGTAAGTAGAGATTGTTGAAATTTGTGTGTAACACTAAATATATGTTTTACTTACTGAAACTGTTCACTGCTTCAACATTTTGATAATAAAATGAACTAATCTTCCCCGTAAAATAAATGTAGTGTTAAGAAGTTGAAGATACAACGTTNTTTAACCACAATAGATGTTGTATATTTTCACCGAACTGGAGATGCAACATGTTTTGAATATTTTCTCAACAAAAGGCTGTACATTAATGTTGGACGGTTTAAATCCAGCCTAGCATGTTGGTATTTAAAATTTCTTCATTGTTTTTGCAAACCTCTCTCTTTTACGTTTTAAATTTGCTCTTCCATTTAATCTTCTCTCACACGTAGCTGAGTTTTATGGGCACATATTTGCTTAATGCTAAGTAAATTGTTGTCCTAAGTTCATACTGTTGTTTACACTACACTGAACTAATGGAAAGAGACGGGATTTTGTGAAGCAACGTTGAAATATTTTTTTTTCGTTCTCTGGAAGGCGTTGAAGTGTGTGAGTGAGCNCAAGGGCGAAAACGTCTAACGCTTCTTCTGACATATGGGATGCCCAAGTCCGCGAGATGTCGCAGCTGCAGCTCTTCCCACGACGACGAGGCTACAAAGACTGCTGGTAAATTGCCAGTATTTGTTTTGTCTAGTCCAAAGGGTTCCTCGGATTACTAATGCCAGGTACTATCACAAGGATGCCATTGTTTTCCATGTGGAATCTCTGCATTCTCCGAGTGGAATACTTCGATGTCATTAATTAACCTTTCGTTTTAGGANGCAATATATTGTTCAAGTACTACTACGCGCTGATGTTGTTAAAAGTGAGAATATGAGTTTGTACTGCTATTTATTCTTTCATTATGTACAGGGTGATTCAAAAATACTTGTACAAACTTAGGAGTATATTCCCCACACCTAGACAAGAAAAAAATGTGACATAAACATATGTCCGGAAATGCCTGGTTTATAAGTTATAGTGGAAAGATTATATTCTACGAAATAAACTTGTAATTTTTACTTTAAAACATTTATTAGAGATGGTATTACAAACTTTCACAACCAACATCTGTGGGCAGACGAAAATTCACGAGGTACAGTTGAGGCTGTTCAAGATCAATGTGTGGGCTGGTATTGTAGGTGACTGTCTGATAGGTCCATATGTTTTACCACAACGACTTACAGGTAATGTCTACAGAGAGTTCATCGTAATCACTCTTCCAGGTCAATTAGAAAAGTACCTNTGGCAATAAGGGCAACCATGTGGTTTATTCATGATTGGGCTCCACTTCATTTTAGCCGCATTGTTCGAGATTAACTCACTGATATTTATCATGAAAAGTGGATAGGTAGGGAAGGANCAATTCCATGGCCTTGCACGTTCGCCAGACCTAAATCCCCTAGATTTTATTTTATCTGTGGAGACACTTAAAAGCCCTAGTTTAAGCAACTGCTATTCCAAATGGAGAGACTCTTTCTTCACCATCTCATCGTAGATGTGTGCGAAACCATTCGCAACCGTCCTGGAGGTCTTTGAAAGAGTGCGACAGTCCATGCTCCAACTTGTCCATGCGTGCATTGAAGCAGGTGGAGGATTTTTGAGCATTTGGTGTGAAGTGTAATTAGATAACAATTGAACTGAAGATACATTACATTAGTCATGTGTCACAGTAAGCGCAAATGTATTCTGTCAATTTGAAATAAAATGTGACATCTGTTTGAAGTAAAAATTATATCTGTGTTTATTTCGTAGAATATTGTCTTTCGATTGTAACTTATAAACCAGGCATTTCCGGACATATGTTTATACAAGTACAATTTTGCGCCGCCTTGAAGTTTGTGGTGTGAGTTTAAACAGAAAACAATGTAAACACAAAACGAAATAAAAAAAATGACAATCGGCTTAACAACAATAAACATGGTGGAAAGTGAATAACATGGCCCTTGTAAAGAGCCAAGGCACGCTGAAATACAGTGCGCATGGTTTCCATAGCAATGAAAATCCAAAATGGCGGAAATTTTAAAATTGAAGTAGTGAATCAGATGTTTTGGGCCAAAATAAACATTTTTGCAATATAACATTTTCCCGCACAACGCACCGTTTGGAAGGTATTGTAATGTCACGTGACATACCAAGCTGAACAACTTTTGTATTTAAAATTTTTCTCTAACTCTTCTGCATCATGGCTAGAATTAGCTTCAGTCAGTCAGTCACTCACTCACTTACAATCAGCTTTATATATTAGATAGATGACATTTTTTTCTAGTCTATGCGTGGGCAATCTACTCCCAAAGTTTGTACAAGTATTTCTGAATCACCCTGTATAAAGACTGTGTAATAAACTTCAGTGAATTATTTTGTTCCAAATGTGTAACTACAGTTGTCGTAGAAACATGTTCACTACACTCTGTCTAAACATTATAAAACCTCAAAAAATCAATTACGAAGAGGCATGACAACTATAGACTATATGAACTAATTTTCGTGTTCACATTTTATTTTACATACGTGGCTTCCGTATAATTCAAAACTATTATTTAACGTAAATTTTAGGCCATCCAGATCATCTCCATAACGTTCTAAGCAAATAATAATAAAACAAATGGTTTGCAGGAAGTGTATGAAGTAATCAAATGGTGGTATGGTATATTCGTACAGTTAACGTTTATTCGCTTATNAAATCCACCAAGTGATAAAGGTAGTGCATATAAAAAAGACATAAATATATGTATTTCACTTATAAACGTGTAGGTAAAATATTGTATTTCACTTCAGTATATATACTACGTAAACCTTGCATCATCAAAATTCATGCTCATTTTCTAATCTTACTAGACTTTACCAAAAGTAGAATAACACTCCTTCACCAAATAAGTATCTTTGACTTCCGTATGTCTAGTTGCTCAATACAGACATGTACTTTATATAAAGCCTTAATATATCNTGTTGGAGCAATTCTGAATGAGACCACACTAGGTCGCGTGAGGCCAAATTGACACATTTTTTATGTGGGATGATGGTTGGATGCCACATCCGTATCTTTCCTATGTACGCTTGTGTGAAAAGCCGAGACACTCCAAACTCTCATGTGGTGGATTTAATTTGAAGATGAAGGATATTGGTGAATTTACTGTTAAAAATGGCCTGAACACTCTCGCAAACTTACGGAACGTGGTCGATGACCTCTCCAGAGACTTGTTCACATGTTGTTAACAGCAAACGACATGGTGGAGTTGCAAGAGTCCACAATAACATCTGTCAATAAGACAGTCATCCGCAGGGAACTGCATAGTCTTTGATGTTATTGGTAGTGTAGCAGTGCATAATCTCAGTANCGTTGCCTCAAATAGAAAAGTTTATTTGAAGTGGTGTTGTGCCCGACATTCGTGTAATTAAGAATAGTGACAGAGGGCTCTTTCGAGTGACGAATCGTACTATTCAGTGCACATGTTTGCACGAGTGTTGGTTGCATGTTTTTTATGCTAAAAACCAAGGCATAAACTGCATACCTGAACATTTTGGATGACATAGAATTACTCAGTCTACCCATTCTACTACCAGAATGTCCAGTAAGACTGAGGCTATTATTTAGGTTTAAAGTGACCATACTATTCATTAGATTTTGATGTGAATTATGTGGGTCTAAATACTTTGTTCTATTGTGTGTACTTACTTTCTTAGCATATACATTAATGCCATTAATAAAGCAAAATTGTTTTCCAAACCATCCATTTTTCTTGAGGTTTGTTCTAAAGTGGTGTACATTTTTACTCAGTTTCGTATTACACTGCTGAACGGTATTCACTGACAGAATTGACTTTTCTAAAAGCAGATTAAGTGAAGAGTCGCACGACTATCCTTGTCGCTTTTGAATTGGTCTACATCGGATCATTACCATTCAACTTTTTTAGCCACTTTGAGTTCGATAAAACTTTAGCGTCTCACCCTTCTTATCTTTAAATAACATGGCAGCCAGAAACAGTCAAGTGTCTTGTGATAGTCTTCCCATCTCCCTCTGTTTCATCGGAGAATAGACAAGTAAAATAACTCGGTAGTACATTTTCCGAGGCGTCGAGTGAGAATTAAATGCCCAAAGGACGAAGGAAAAGGCCGTTTCGTGAACACTGTCGACTTTACAGAGGAAGCAGATGTTCCCCGACGTCGACTCCCTCTTCTTCTTCTTCTTGCTTGGCGAGAACACCATCTGCTGTGCTCACTCGGGCAGCACTGAAGCGAACTAAAGTGATTTGAGATCACCGCCTCCTTCGCTTAACGCTCTGATGTCATCACCCAGACATGTGCACGAGCCGCTTCCCGCACCACTCTCCAATCCCAGTCGTTTTCCCTACACTAGCGAACTTTGCACTATTACNATTCCTTCTGTTTGAATTTAAACTCTATTTTTGCGTTTGNATAACAAAACTTGAAACTAAAATCTATCAAGCTACATCTCTGGCCAATGTACAGTTCAACTCGTAGATAGCCTGACGAGAGAGACAAAAAGGGGTGATTATTTTATGAATAAATACTTCACCATATTTTGGCTGAGTGATCTATACTGATTAAACGTAAGCTAAAATAAAATTTTCTTTTGATTAATATTTTTTATTTGNAGCATAAACGCATATTTACTGAGTGGCAAGTCTATTATGACCAGTAGATAGTAAGGGTTCGGTTCGGGTTCGAAATCGAACTTTTTGGTAAGTTCGGTTCGGGTTCGCGAACTTTTGTGAACCCGGGTTCGAATTTTAAAATTTTACAAAGGAACTTTTTGTTAGTGGTGGGTCGAACGTTCGTCTGTCGAACCGAACCGAACCTTTAAGGGTTCGGTTCGGGTTCGAAAGTCGAACTTTTTGGTAAGTTCGGTTCGGATGCAAAAACCAGGGTTCAACCCACCCCTACCAGTAGACCATTTTATGCAAAGTGGCTTTTACGCAAGTTGTTCACGTCANGTTAATGCCAATANATAAAAAGGTCAATGGGAAGACTTTCCTGAGTATATCTGAGTGTGTTATTGAAAACGTTAAGGGTGAACGACGTAATTTCACGGATTTTGAGCGTGGGTGCTCGAAGGAATGATGCGAGCTTAAAATAAACATGTGTACCCGTGGAGTATTCTAATGCAAAATTTATTAAAGTATATGGATAGTGGTCCTTGAATACCCTATCTATCCCCACACACACACACACANAAATATTTAAACGCAAGGTCGATACCCGTGATGAGCGGAGTCTTGTCGCAATTGTAAAAGGCAATAGACGTGCAACACTTGTATTTATCAAATAACACACAATATCAATCGGGGTCAGTGTAAATTAGCCTCACAACGCACGATACCCAGTATATTACACCATTTGTGTTACAGCAGCAGAAAACATGTCCATGCGTCATTGTTTATCTGCAGCCAACAAGTAAAACAACTCCAATGGGTTCAACATCACCAGAATTGGACTCTAAAAAGTCCTAAATAATTGTAAAAAGTCGCGGGATCCAGAGGGGTTGCCAATATTCTAGTTTTTTTTTTGGGGGGGGAGAAGGGGGTTAATTAGCCAACAATTGTGAATTTAGGTACGCATTATTTTTGTTGTTGTTGTAGATTCCCCGGTCACAAATGAAAATTGTGGTGGAGTATCGTGAAGGTGGGGAGGAAGTTTCAAAAACGTTATTAGAGTAAGAATCCTCAATTTTCTGTCATATTCAAAATTGTTTTCGTTTAAGATAAAGCTGAGGAGATAAGCTNTAGCTTAAACTAAATCGCTAAAGAGGGGAAAAATGCTAAATGAGTAGGTATACTTAAGTTGTTTTACTATTCTTTCAATTTTATTTTAACACTGTTATGCAAATTCCTTGCTACATAAAACTTTTTAAGTTTACGAATACATTGAAAAATATAATGATAATTCAAGTAAATTAAAAACAGTGTGAAAAGAGAACAAGAAATAACGTTGGAAGTCAAACGTTCAATGATGATGATGATGATATGGTGTTTTACGTCCCGTCGACACACGATGGGTCATTGGAGACGATGAAACAATGTTTATTGTGATTAATGAATGTGAACTTAATTCTATGAACAACACACACANATAANACAGCACAAACATCTATGCCTTATGCGGGATTCGAACCCACAACCTCCTGTGCNCTGTGCTGACCACTATCCCAAGTAGGTCGGCTCAAACGTTCAAGCAAGGTTCATATAATCTACTAATAATTTCTGAAGGAAGTTCGTAATGTTCATATTTTATCTGAAACTCGATAATGCTTCTTTTTTTTATTTTATTATCCGTGTACTTTTATTTCAAACGCACATTATTAGGATGCAGCCTCCACTCTGATTTCTTCGAATCAATGATGCCGCTACGTNTTTACCCTGCCTACAAATATCATTAGTGTACAAATTATCACGGAAAATCATTATTTCCTATACGTTAATAATAACATGGAGTTTTAGAAACTGTTTATAGAAGCTTTAAAACTCTTTTTCAGACCCGGTTTTTAAAGTACCGAGTAGACTCATCTTTTTTTTTTCTATTAATTTGTGGACGGGTCACTTCATCCCTATGAGTCACCCTGTGGCTGCGCGCCTTCTGTGGTCTGATGAGTCGTATTTCCTGCTTCACCTTGCTGATGGAACTGGGAGAAAACAACACGAAAGCATGGATCCCTCTTGCACGAGAGTCTGTATCCACTGAGTCTTCGGGAATTGAAACATGTAGTTCATGATGTGGGGGATAATATTTCACGAGAACGATACTACAATTTAGTGAAATACATTCCACGAACAATTAATTACTGCCTATTTTAAGTAAACAAAGTATTAAGAAGAAGGTCATCATAAATTGGGTAATTGGCCACTCAGTGTATATACGTTATTAATAACAAAACAAAGTGTGCATGTGCTTGTTCTACAACCAACAGCGATTATGTTTATTGTTTAAGTACACTGGATGTCTAGTTCGGAAGAGAAGAGTAGATTTTGACCTAACTTTGATTTACATCATATATAATGTCCGAAGAGTGCCAGTCTCAAAACTTTGGGGAAATTTTAAAGTTTGAAGGAAACTTTTCTGTGTGGCGGAGGCACTTTTCTGAAAGTGTTAATGGGGTTGCTTACCTGTAAATGAAAACACTGCATTCTAATAAAATTTATCCATTATTAACTCATTTACAATTTTATGTGCGAATGTTGCTTTAGACGTGATTTCACTACATACCTTTTACGCTATTCCAAACTTTTACATTTCATGTACTGTAAGGTAGCTTCTTCTTTGCCTGAAGAAAATCATAATGGATTAAAGAAATATGTTGGTAACTATTCGCTGCGTACAAGTTAGTGGGGACGCTGTTCATNTGCAATATCGTATTTCTGCTGCCCTGGTCATTTGCTGTTCAGTCAGTCCGTGTAATTATGCCGCTCTCCAGCTNCACGGATGTTGCGCATCACGTTTTATAAAACACTTACGCACTTAAAATGCAGTGCTTTTCATAGTAAACATGTCACGAGTTCAGCCTCAGTCGTTTTATTCGCTGGTGAGTTGCCGATGGGCAGGCAAAGCAGCAACCTTCAGTCTCTATTACCACTTAGGTGAGATTATAGTATTCGCTACATCGAATATCGAGTTAATGTGACGTATACAGTAAAAGCAACAATGTCAGCAACAGGAACAGTCATAAAAACAGTAAATCCCGATTTACACAGTCCAATATTTACTTCATTTTGCACAGCTCATTTGGTAAACAGCGGATGAGTGTAAATGGGACGCATTCTTGGATAAGTCTGTTGCATGATCGTACAATTATTGAAATATTTTACTTTGTATTTTATTTTTAATATCGTACGAAAATTATGTTTAGGCAATTTTTATTTTTAAAACAAATTTAGTAAACAAGATGCAAGCAGGAGAGGATAGTATCAATCTGCAGTTTTAATTTCTAAGTAGGGACCTAAAGTTTAACACTCCCATATTGTGCATTAACGGTGGTGGAGTGCAATACTCTTAAAACGTATTACTATTCACACACAGTTCTTACCATATCCCTTAAAACGTATGTATTCGCCTAATTTCTACCTCTTACTGTCTTCTCATTAGATTTTAATCCTAAAGTCTTGGTCTTGCCATAACATAACATTTAAATCTACCACAACACATATAGCCTAATTCTACGTACCTAACCGAACTGTATAGAAAGTCTTATCTTCTCCAACACGACACTTATTTTGACTAACCTACCTAATCAAGCTTAACCAATTTTATTCTTAATTTTATTTAAAAAGAAAACGTATTCCAACCAGTATTAGGTTTAGCCTCTGTATTCTAAATTATTCGTGTATTCTCACTACTTTGACATGTGTATCAAGAAACAAAATTCGCAACCTACTGATTCTGACCTTGACATCATTCGATGTTTTATTTGGTCTGAATGAGCGTAGTACTATAGCAACTTTCAGTGTGTGGTTGTGGTGGTACATGGCACTGTTTATCCGCCTATGTGCTGAATACGAATCAATTAAAAGGAAAGTTGTTTCTTTTTTCCATGAGTCTACCATGTGTGTTTGTACTGATGATGATGATTTTTGGTGTTTTACGTCCCGTTGACACCCAATTAAAGGGTCATTAGGGACGATGAAACAATGTTTATTGTGATTAATGAAGGTGAACTTAATTCTATATGAAGGTGATGATGAACACTTTTTATTGAAACAGTGAGTCATACCCAGCCCTGGCCAGGAATCGAACCTGGGACCTCCAGCGTGCAAGGCCAAGTGGCTAGTTTGTACTGAATGTCTAGTTCAGAAAGCCTGCCGACGAGCAGACATTAGTTACTGTCTTGGTTCCTATGGTGATACCGATCCAACCATTATTGAGATGAAAAACAGAACATTTCAGTTTTTTACCGACACATTCCAATTAATTGGATGCAGGTTTTGAACTGTTTCAGTCAGACCACTTTCATCAAAATGTTGCTCGTACAATGAATTACATATTTGATGGTGTAAACCGGTTATTAAGACTATTAAAACAGTGATACGGACAGTTAGAGTATGAAAAAGAATGGCATTAACATGAATAGTAACAGAAACACATATGCGAACGGCGAAAGTGACAGTACTAGTACCAGTAACTGCAACAGTAACAGAAACTTTGACAGAATCAGTAACAGTCACCGAAACAGCAAGGGTAATGGCGACGATAACAGTCAGCGAAACAGCAAGGATAATGGTGACACTAACAGAAACAGACAGTTTAAGGGCAACAAAAGCATTAAAAGACAGGAACAGCAACAGTGACAGTATCCGTAACACTGATTGAAACAGCCACAGTGATATCAAGAACCGCTGTATTCTCACATTCAGTTACAGACAGAAATATAGGCTTTTCTGTAACCATGATTTGAGCGTTAGGCCTAAACTAAAATATTAAGCAACGCGTTCTCAAAAATAGCATTATTAACGTATTTCAATGATTTGAATTCTCCCAAGTGGAGTCTATTTACTCATCATGTTTTCATGTGTTGCACTCTGAAGATTCTTTCATTACTGTAATTGGGAAGCAAAACAACTTTGACCGAAAGTCCGAAACCAACTGTGGTGGGTTTCAAATAAGTTTCGCTCTTGTGTCTATTTTTTTACACACTTTTATTTAACTTGCTTTGGACTTTCGTAGGTTTGTTGGTCNATTCGCACATTCGTAANGCTNTAACACATTTCTCATTACTTAACTGTGAATTAATAGCGTGGCCGAGCGGTTTAAGTCGCTTGGGCTCAAATCCCACCCCTGCTATATTATTTTATTATTACATTAAAAGAAATGGAACGTTTACTCAACTTGCCTGAATACAAACTAAATTGAAACAAAAAAGCATAAAATAATATATACATATATTTACATATACACACTTCTATTTGAACTGAAAAGTATAAAATAAATTGTTGCGTCTCGACCATCACAGTTGATCTGCACAATAAAAGTGGGTGACTGTGATGTTATTTCTTACTGCGCTCATATCGTGTAGAAAGTTGTCCAGCCCAATTCTATCATGAAATGAAATCACAGTCACCCAATTTGATTGAGCAGATCAACTGTGATGGCCGAGACAACAATTTATTTTATACTTTTCAGTGCAAATAAAAGTGTGTATATGTAATTTGTTTTAATTTTTTATTTTTATATTAAGAAAACTGAAAGGGAATATAGTTATGCAAAGGGATTTCTGATCTACAAATCAAAATGCAAGATTGAGGACGTGAATCGAAATTTTAAAATAACAGTATGTTTTGGTTCTGAAGTGAAACGATTTTATTTTTTATCAGTTTCACTCCGAAGAGGAAATTAAANTTGTACTAGAGCTTTGGTTAGGCCTACAAGCTGGTTTATGCCAGAATGCGAAAAATGTTTCGTGGTTCAACGTGCATCTGGATTATTGTGAATTTTGCCACATTCACTAAACGAGCAATAGTCCCAATTCTGAATTCAGATTATTGCGACTCAAGCCAGCTTGAACAGTAGCTAAGATGGCGGCAAAAATGCCAGCTGATTGGTACAATGAAGAAATTACTGATTGAATGGTTGTGTGTNGTGAATTATCCATACAGAAATGATTTGATGATACCACATGGANTGCTAAGAGTTTTCACACAGAACATAAGATCAAATTATATTTTTCCTGTATGTATCAAATGCAACAAACTTTAACAAATGAGCCGACCTGCTTGGTCTAATGGTTAGCACAACGCGCTCTGGCCCGAGAGGTTGTGGGTTCGAATCCCGCGTAAGACATCTTCATTAATCACAATAAACATCGTTCGTTGTCCTTAAATGACCCATCAGATGTCGACAGGACATTAAAAACCACATCATCATCATTAACAAATGAACGTTACAATGCATATTTGATTTTTATTGTGCTTGTAAAGCGTTCCGTGATCACCGTGACAGCTGTGGGATTAGAGGTGGAATCACGCTTGCCTTTTCATATTAGCTGCTAGGGTACTTTTCAAACAGCTTTAATACCAATTCAGTCTAAGGCTGCTTACGCCGCTTCGAAAATGTAATTATTATCTAACCAAGGCTTTAGTTTCACACTTTAAGCAACTCCGTCATTGGACTTCATTTAAATGTACAGTAAACAACCTTTTATCAAATCAAACTTTGTTGAACATTTTATTTATAGCTTATTTTGCAGTATGACCTCTCTCCAATGTCAATTCNTTATGTGAGAAAGTTGATCCCTTTTGCGCCATTCTGCAGCTCTTACCATTTGATTTCGATAAATGGCCTCCTCTCATCAAACTGATGAATTAGTTCTGAAAATAGTACGCTGACCACTGTAGTCTGATCTAGTGCGATTCAAGACAGAGTGTTTGACACAGAGCCACANTTTTTCACGTGTTCTCTTGACTCTCCTGTGACCTTAACGAAAGACAAATTGGCCTCAAGGGATGGCATCCACTGGCCGGAGCCAATTTTTTGTTTTTGTGAGGCTCTCAGTGGGACACTTCCATAACTTTAGTTTTCTTCAAAATGAATCCAAATCAACGACGAAATGTCACGGTCTCATTTTAGTTTGAGAAAACAACAATCGCATATCGTTTCC
>KZ871897.1:10371-23744 GCA_003456935.1 Machilis hrabei | reverse complement strand
GTTGAAGATATTCATATGTATCACAATAGCCCTTTGACTGTATCATATTAGCCCATTTTCGTTGGGCTATTATGATACACACTTTTTTTTTTCTAATAACCTAGTGTTTCAATGTTTCTGTCCCACTTCTATATAGATAGATCTCATTAAAATACATAATAGTGATGTTCCAACATGACTCTAACTTCAAAAATAAGGGAGTTACCAGCAAAAGTTTGGTTTTTTGTATCACAATAGCCCTGATCGACCCTACTCAAAACATTTACAGTACGTTCCTTTTATTTTAACGTAAGGCCACAACAACTAAACAACATATAATATACAATATTTATAAAACATATTTACCTTCCATGTGTGTGTGGAAATAACAACGGTCACAATAAAGTTCCTAACAAATTAATGATGGTTCCACAGCGATTTATCAAAGTTCATACACTTTTAATAGGTTTACAAAATTAGCTAATCGAGATACTCTCCATAGTCAACGCGTACTCGACAGAATGCATTCTGCTAAGCATGCAGTTGCAAGTCGGTGAGTAAAGATTTGCTTACAAACATACACTTCAATGTCAAGCGCTTAATGCTACCCAATACATTCCTTACTATGTTTGGTGTAATGTAAAGAGTTACCTTGAAAATTGCACAGCATTCAAAAAGTCATATGCTAGAATTTCATCCTAGCCGAGCACCTATAGAGGCAATGCATAACTTCACATAATATAATATGACCCTAACTGTAAGTGACTTAGCGTTGGCTTTTTTTTTAACCTTATTCGTTATTATCAAACTTTTTTTAATAAATTATAAACCTTTTGTACATACTAGTCAATACATATTTGTTACTCTAAATATAGACTTTGCATAACGTAACAAATATTTGTCATTTAAATAATTTTAGTGAAAGTATTGTACTTTTAAAATACTATAATATTCCATACATGAAATAAGACAAATGGGAATGCACGAACATGCTGACAAATTTTATGGCAATGTGTTTACAAAAAATAAAAATAAATAGGTAATCGTGGTACGTACTGTATGAGAATAGGTCCAAAACACCTCATTATTCTAACTAATTAAAGTAAGCAAGTCATAATAGTTGCCGAATATTATGATTTGAAATTATAATCAGACATTTGAGTTGCAATCCAGGAATTCAGACCACAACTGTTCGTATAACAACTGAGTATATTAAAAAAAAGTGTTTAAATTTTACTGAGAAAAGTTGTCTCCCTCAACGAGGATCGAACCCAGGACCTGTGGAACCTACTCTCCAGCTCATGTTAAAGACTCAGTAGCTTGTTTTTCTGACTCTGATATTTTGTTTATAAGAATGACACACTAGCTTCTAATTATACTAAAAGACCAATAGGGTTTCCATATTAATTTTTGTAAAGTTTCCTTGATCGAATATAATGCTTTATTAGTTCCCTACATAGAATGAATACCATCGATAAATACATTGGGGACTGCCTTAAGGTTTTTTTTCAAATTCGAAAAGCCAAGTAGATTTATGGTTTCTGTGCATTTCAATATTCGTTGTCACAGAACTGGTGTGACATATTGCTCAATAACTGTCATCGTTGCCTTCCTTGTTCTTAGTCTAGCAGTATTATACATACAGAAAGCAAAATACCTTCGTAATCGTTTCTTCTTCGTATACGTTTTTATGTTTAGAAAATTGTGTTTTTCAGCAAACATGTTATTTATTCTTTGAAAGCAAGATAAACAAGTACACCAATTTTTTTCAAATTAAACAAAAAATTAATTGCTATACATTATTATGTAAGACACTATCTGTTTATTTGAAATATTTATATTGCTATTTCCGTATTCAAATACCTCTTTCAAAGTACTGTAAGAGAACATTAGTGGAACTGAACATTTTTCACGTGGGTTGTTCGAGAGGTATAAAGGATGTATTGAAATTCCTATTAAAGACTTCTAGAGCTTGAAGAGCTGCGTAGATAACGTTTTGAATAGGAACCCATGTCCGAAAATTGCTAGTTTTCGAGCTACAAGCCCTTTTGTATTTCCAAAAAGACAGTGAGAAGCCACTTAACACACTCAAAATCTTTGGAAGTAGTTGAGATTGTAAAATAGGAAAAACACGTCACTCATAAAATGAAAGGAGTTTATCAAAAATTTAAACAGTCACAAGAATGAGTCTTCGATAGGACTGGTAGGCTTATCAAGTTCAAAATTTTAAATGGTATCATGCCTTAACTGATACCTCGTTTGAAAGAGCGTTTTAAACTGTTCACAATGACACGTAAATAAAAATTGAAGAAACGATCACACCAGGAGTTACAAAAGGCAAAGGGTACCAATTAAGAACGTTCCATCGTTGTCTGTTATGCTTGTAAAGGACTTTCAGTGATCAAAATACGTACATTTGTAAATTAAAATGGGCAGGTTAATGCCAACACAGAAAAGTAGGTCAATATTTCAGAAAGTGATAGGCCTATTAATGATAAAATTTTTAGTGTTACTCTCCTTGAAATCCATCACGTAATATCACTTATTCTAGCATGAAAACTGATTTAGACGAGTTATCATTCAGAGTAAGCAGCCATTTAAAATATCGAAACTCATAATCCTATTATTTCGTCTTTCGCGGACTATAAGCTTTAGGAGTTTGTAAAAGGAATTTTGAAATTTCTAATACACACTCCTAGATCTTGAATGTAGAAGGTACTGAGTTGATAACTTTGTAAATACATAAAACCCATGTTCGGAATCATAACGTGATACAAGTAAAACAAAATCATATCACGTAGTTATAAACAGTAAAAAAAAAAATCTTGTTCAAAGAGCGATTACATCTGTCTACGTAAATTAGATGTATCACGTTTGCCTGTATGATAGACAACCCGCGTTAACAAGGGATGGGGTGCATACGTTATGCGATGACCACCTGATGTCACGTGTCTTCTGTAATAACTTATAAGTACTTGCTGCTTCGACCTGATATTCACATGTCATTGAGTTTCCGATGGACATGCCTGAATACACGTATGCCGAGTACACCGACATGATATTAATTTACGGTGAAGCTCAACGCAATGGGAGAGTTGCTCGTTGTCTTTGTGATGATGATTTGTTTTTTTACGTCCCGTCGAGACACAATGGGTCATTAGGGACGATGAAATAATGATTAATGTGATTAATGAAGGTGAACTTAATCCTATGATAAAACTCACACATAAGACAGGACAAACATCCATACTTTATACGGAATTCGAACCCGCAACCTCTCGTTTCAGGGCGCGCTGTGCTAACCACTATTCCAAGTAGGCCGGCCGTCTTTATCAAGAGCGAGACTCCATCACATACCATTTTCGCCAGAGTTGCTCAACGGCTGCGGGAAACAGATACCTCACCGTCAACAGGGCCAACTGTGGTACTCTAATGAGGCGCCGCACCGCCGACTTTGAAGAGGACGTATTCACCAAGTTGAAGAGACCCCGTCGACGAGTACCCGAACCATTGCGCATACCATACGTGTGGCTCACAGCGTCGTCTGGCATGTTCTGCATGAAGAACAACTACATCCTTACCACCCCCAGAAGGTACATCCATTGGCTCCAACGGATTTTACTCCACGTGCCGACTTCTGTACGTGGTTCCTAACAGAGTTGTGGAAGACCCTCAGTTTTCACGGATAAGTCTGTTCACCGATGGAGCTCAATTCACCAGGGAAGCAGTTTTCGCCTGTCGAAACAGCCGTGTTTAGGCTGAGGAAAACCCCCAGAACACGCATTCCCGTGGATTGCAGAAAAGGTTCGGCATCAATATGTGGGCAGGTATCATCGCTGGTTGTTTTATTGGGCAATACCTTCTTGCACCCCGCATAACGGGTCATACATACTTAACCTTCCTGCAAGAGGTATAGCCAGAGTTCGTGGAAGATGTACTATTGAATATCCGTTATCAACTGTGGATTCAGCATGATGGCGCACCATCATACTATTTTCTTGCCGTCCGAGATCATCTCGATCAAACATTCAGTGGAAAATATATTGTCTGAGGTGGCCCTATTGCTTGGCTCCACGATCGCTGGACTAAACTCCACTAGACTTTTCCGTGTGGGGCCACATGGAGAGTCGTATCTATGCGACCCCTGTAGAGTCGGAGGAAGATCTGCTTGCATGAATTCAAGTAGCAGCACAAGAGATTCAAGGCACACCAGAAATTATTGAGCGAGGGTACCAGAACAAGATTCGCAAGTACAATGTTTGCAACGTCGGCAAGTTGCAGAACATCCACCTGCATGTAGAGATCATGGTACTCACCTAAGGTCTTCAAATTGAACGTGTTCCACACCTGTTGAACGTGCTGGTAGTCCTCGTGCGAGATATGTTCTTCTGTCAAGCTCTTATAAAACGCTACCTTGTTTGGGAGAGTCTTTTCTTTCAATTTGTCTGTCCCGTCAAAGTAGTCATAGCATAATACGACCTTGTGTAATAAAAGCGAAACTTGTTGTGCGGTGAACTGCGTGCTCAGGATAGCAAACTTTTCTTGACTATCGTTTGTCATGTTGCCTACGAGTTTCTCGAGTGAAGTCGGAAGAAACTGAAACGTTCCAAAAGAAAATGAAATATATTTATCCATGTTGTTTGGGATGCAGGTAATTCGACGTCCTTTCATTCGTCCTATTTTCGTCTTGATATGATGGCTGTCGTATCCTCGCAAATTGTGAAAGACCACCGGAACCCCTTTCGAAAATTTATAATTTAAATCACACTTGTTATGTGCATGTTCTCGAAACATTCCAGTCATGTGACAGTGAGCTCTATATCTCTGTCATACCCCAAACGACTACCACATATAGCCGGTCCCGGTAGCCTAGTGGTTAGCCACTTGGCCTTGCACGCCAGAGGTCCCAGGTTCGATTCCTGGCTAGGGCTGGGTGTTATTCATTGTCTCAATAAAAAGTGTTCATCATCACCTTCATAAAAATAGTGAGTACTGGATATGTAAACCGGCTCGAATGACCCATGTGTGTCGNTTCATCATCACCTTCATAAAAATAGTGAGTACTGGATATGTAAACCGGCTCGAATGACCCATGTGTGTCGAGTAGCCGTAAAACTTCACATCATCATCATCATCACTACCACATATGTGACAATCCAGCTGAATACCAAAATCATGTTGCTCTTGCACAGTCAACTTCATGGGATTCACCTCCTTTTTTACTTGCCTGATATGATCTTCTTCTTTGTCAATATATTCCAGTAATGTTTTGATGACATCTGTACCGTGGTACACTGTTTGCTGTTTGATCATCTTTCCTTCGGGACCTGCCACAACGTAGCAGAACCCCGAAGGAATATGGTGTGGCAGTTTCGTGGTTGAGGAGTGATCTGAATTTGGATCGCAGCCTTGGATTTTGGTCGAATAAGATTCAAAATCAAAGTAAATGACGTAAATGACGTAGAGCGCTGGTAGAGTCATGTGAAACGCGTTAAACTTCAACCACTTGTTTCTTTAGTCAGAATCTCTATTATTTGTGATTTATGTTCTCCGCAGTTCACCACGTGTCTGGTCAATCTGTTCTCCGACGAAAAACTGTGAACACATCTGTAGCATTACCATGCTTTGTTATTATGCTTGGTGAGATGACTCATGAGTCGACTGAAAATCCGAATGAGGCAATAATGGCTAATGATTTCCTTGGTGATGCACAGGAGATTCACGCGGGTCGGTTTTTCTTCGGTAGTGACATGGATGGGAAACAGTTCTTCTTCACCGTATCCGAAGATATTTACAGAAATGCCACTATGACTCTCGAATTTGGAAATTTGTGTTAGTGGGTAGGGGTATGGTATCCCTGTCATATCGATGTTGTCCTCAAAAGGTAAATAATGGTTGACCCGATAAGGGCTATTTTTATGGTCGATTGAATGCAGAGTTGCCAGGATAGTATTACAGATCTGAAGCCTGTTGTGATAACGAAAAACTTCACCTTTCAACATTGAACCTCAACTCACCGCAAGTGCTAATAAAAATACCATGAAAACGGGAGAAAACCGGAAGATGACAAGAAATAAAGAGAGCCGAGAGCGAACAAGTATACAAAGTTCACCGAATAAAGGTACATATGGAACTCAATAGAGAGTGTAATTTGTCATAGGTACGAAAGGAAGAGAGAGAGAGAAGAGGGAAAATGGTGAGTACCCTTTGAATCCTTGAATTACGGTTATACTACGGACTCACTTAGGTCGCCCCAGAGTAAAGAGCGCCCAAGTGACCAAGAGATAAACAAACCTAAGTATAGCATCCAACTCAGTGAAAAGTTGTAGTAAGTACACACTACACCCACCCTGAGGCACATGTCGCACAGAGGCGTGCGCGAGTAAAAGCGAAGATAGGCCTCTCGCCACGGCAAGACCAATACACGTGGCGACCAACTACTGGGCCCGAATTTGCACGTGATACCCGAACTTATACGTGACACCCGATAAGATCAAGAGCTACGGTGACGATAGCACTATAGAAACATTGGAAGTGTAAATCGGTATTTGAACGAAGCTAGAGAAATAGTAAACAGTAAAGAAAAGAAAATCCGAGATAAGAATCCAGAAAGCCGGTATACCGTTAAAAGAAGAGCAGTTGTTAATTTATGGAGAAAACGTGTACGAGTATAAAACACAAAATGGACAATAATAGCCAATTAGCGAAATGAAAAGAGGTATTAGCAGTCGAAGGGGAAAACATAACCGCATGTCAACCAGAAGAAATAGCAAACCTGAGAGATGAAGAAAGTCTAGATGGGAGTAAGACACCCAGAAGACAGGAGAAGTTGACTCACAGAAAGACATCAACTCTGCAAACAAAGAACCAGAAAAATCAAGTCACGGGAAAAACTTCAGCAAGGAAAATGAAAACTAGAAGCTACCTCGAAACGTCACATGAACGGAAGACAACAATGGATGAATATATGTCACCCTTGATGATAGCTTGGTTGGAAAAACTGAATGAAACAATGAGTAGTGGACTTACTAAGGCAATGAATGAGTGCAATGAGTAGTGAACTTACTAATGTGAATAGTGGAATAACTGAACTCAGAGAGGACGTGAATGGATTGAACAACAAAGTGGACACCGTTGACACTTAGATAGATCATATGACTGAAGAGGTATGCAATCAAATACGCAACGTGAATGACGAATTGCAAATCGTAGAAAATAAAAGACACAAAACGGATGATGTGGTACAAGTACTAGAAGAAGCACTCCACGGTCAACAGCAACTAGTACACAAATTAGAAACAAAGATGTAAAAGCTAGATCAACGAACCACAGATGGTATATTCACAGTACAGAGGCAACTCACGAAAGTTGACAAAAGACGTGAACCAGCTCGAAACCTGGATGGAGACACAAGAAAACCATGAAAGAGATTTGCAGACCAAAGCAAAGAACAACTTAGAAGAAATACAAATACTTTTGAGGAACAGGAGCACATAAAACGAGAATTATATGCCAGAAGAAACATTGAAGAGCGATGAATGCAGATGAACTAGAAGAAACAGATGAGGGAGGTACAGCAAACACGCGTCCCGAACAAATGAGAAGAAGAGAGAAGTTATAAAAAAATATTTAGAATAGAGCTGCGAGTGGACAACGGACTTTACCCTACAAAATCACGATAGGAGATTTGGAATTCAGCCCTGGCAAAGGACAAGACCCCATAATGTGGCTGAACAAGATAAAACAACATGTTAATATGCTTGGAGTTGAATTGGATCACAACAAACTGACACCATTGATGAAAGGGATGGCATTGCCCTGGTACGAAACGATACTAGAGGAAGTGAACAGCTTCACGATGTTCGAAAGACAATTCAAAGAAATTTACAGGCTTTCGGACGCAACCATCAAAGGTGAGTTATATAGTACCGATCAGGAGAAGGAAGATACTTTCGTTGAATTTACCAACAAAGTTCGCACACAATATAAACAGCTGGAAAAACCCATGACATTGGAAGATATGTTTCAAGTACTGATCGAAGGATGGACACCCTTCCTAAGAAAAATATTGAAATCTGCTAGCAAGAAGGCGGGTACCATTGCGGAATTAATAAATTTAGTGTAATGTGAAATGTGAAATGAAAGAACTTAAGCTGGTCGACCGACAGGCAAACACAAGACGAAATGGATAAGGAGAGAACTGGCGAACATATCGTGAATCGAAACGGTACAACGAGATAGCATGAGACGAAACAAGGAGAACGTCGAAACATACTTCAAATAAGGTGTTAAGCGTACTGAGTGACGATAAAGAATCGAATACAGAAAATCACCACAACGTAAAGATGCAGTACAGCGACAAGAGAAAACTACACAAGGAAGATGTGAGAAGGGGACGAAGAAAGCTGATTAAACGGAAGGGTATAGAAGAGAAGAATACTACGGTAATCCGAACTTCAGGAGATACCGGGAAAACTACTTTCGACTTTGGAATGAAGACCACCCGAATGACGAAGGACAGCTACGAAGTAATCCACCCGTTGTCAGTATTATCGTCGTACTGTACCAATACAGTGGAGCTCATCCACGAATAGGCCGAAGATTACGTTTAGACATCAAAACCGGACTTGCAATGATGACCAGAGAGAAATGTCTACTGGACATTGGCAAGGGCACAGACATTATGGAAAACATACCAGTCTAATGAAAAGAGGCAAATATGAAGGGCCGCCAAGCAAGGAACGTCAGGATCCGGGCCGTTCCTACTTCAACAAGGAAAACTACAATCAAGAGGGACGTTACCCGAATGAACTGACACCTCAACAGGAAAACTGAAACTACCTACCGGAAGGAGGGGTGGTATGGTGGCAGTGCATGGATAATCTCCAGGAAAACATCGCAACAATCAAAGTGACGACAGTAAATTGTGAAATAAAATTTTGGAAACACTTCATAAGACTCGGAAATACCCTAATCACTGCATGATGATGGCGAAATTTCAAAATAAAACAGTCAGAATTTTGTTAGACAGCGGAGCAGATATAAGTTCGATTAGGAATACACTAATTAACCCGAAGATAATTATACCAGAAAAACTCAAGGTCGCCATTGCTACGTGTGAAAAGTACACCTGCGGCTATTTATATCTAAAGTGGGCCGGCAAATACTACGATTTTGTGTAGAAAACATATGTATTTGTAAATGATCAACCCGTGGATATTATTTTGGGACAAGATTTTCTACAACAGTATAAAGTCAGTATAAATTTCCGAACAGGACAACATCGAGAACAGCTACACGGATGTTTAGTACCGCTAGTTAACGACGGAACTTTGGATCACGTGAATAAACGAGAATACTTCAGACTACAAATGGAAATTGAACAGTTCGTCGATCACAAATAGAAAAAAATTGCGACGAGGGAGTCACGAAACGTAACCAAACAAACGACCAGAAACAAAAGGATACCGGAGGAAAAAACACACCAGATAGAAAAACAAGTGAACATGATCCGACCGAGTTGAGAGGAGAAAATTACCATGCCATCAAACCGGGAAAGATTGAAATTAATAAACTTCAACGACCCCGGGACGGTTGATGAAAACCAAGGAAACAACGGCAGAACAAGAACGGAAAATGGAGGTGGAGCCGGCGAGTACATACATCCGAACTGAAGGATTATCATCAACGGGAAACCCAGGCACAACCCAACCATGGAGACAGCAACTTAAAGAAATCAAGACTGAACATCACTACAATTTGAGACCCCGATCACAAGACGAAGGCGAGACTGGATAAGTTTCGGAATTATCACTGTAGCTACCGTTCCAACAAATGTAACCCTAAAAATTCAGGAACAATAGTAAGGGGATATGTATAACAGATCCGTAGCCTGTTATGATAACCAGAAACTTCACCTTTCAACATTGAACCTCAACCCACCGCAAGTGCAAAGAAAAATACCATGACAACGCGAGAAAACGGGAAGATGACAAGAAATAAAGAGAGCCGAGAGCTATCAAGTATTATACATTTTCATACAAAGTTTACCGAATAAAGGTACATATGGAACTCAATAGAGAGTGTGATTTGTCATAGGTCAGAAAGGAAGAGAGAGAGAGAAGAGGGAAAATGGTGAGTACCCTTTGAATCCTTGAAGTACGGTTATACTACGGACTAACTCACTTAGGTCGCCCCAGAGTAAAGTGCGCCCAAGTGACCAAGATATAAACAAACCTAAGTATAGCGTCCCACACAGCGGAGAGTTGTAATAAGTACACACTACACCCACCTTGAGGCACGTGTCACACAGAGGCGTGCGCGAGTAAAGGCGAAGATAGGCCTCTCGGGACGTGCAGACCAGTACAATAGACCACAGAACACATTTCTGGTCGTGGTTTTGCACATTGACGATTCCCCTCTTCGAGCAAGTGTAGATGGAGTGGGTATGTATGACGACCCGAAGAGATCCAGGTATACCACTTTCTCCTTCACCCAGTTGCTTCCTAATTGTTGAAATTCAGCACAGTTAACGAGTATTTGGTTAAACAATGACTCCATCTCGTTCTCGATGTTCGTGGAGTAGACGGCCTAGACAACTTTGATATTGAAGTAGGCTTCTGTTTGCATCGTATTGTCATCTCCCATATATTTCACAAAAGCCACTTAACCAACTGCATAATATTTCACTCCATGCCAACCACGTTGCAGTGCATTAAAAATGTTAATTGTTTTGGAGATTCTGTTGGACAGATATTTCTGTAAATCCGCATGAGCTTCTTCACCATNTCCTTCAATGCGTTACACATTGAACAATTTATTCAGGGCGGCCTCCTTTGGTGTGGTAGATTTGGTCAATGCTGATGCAGTAGCTGGAGCTTCAAATATTAATGACTGCGATGGTGATATCACAATTTGTGCAGCTGTATGTTTTACAGATGTCTGGTCTTCAGTTGGTGGTGGTGAATATATCGCTGGCAGTGAAATCAGCGTAGTTTCAGATATTGGTGATAGTATAGCTTGAAGTTTTGATGATGGGTAATCTTCATGTGCTTTAACGGCTTGACGTTTCACACCATGTTGATGTTTAGCTTTATTGTGGCGAGCGAGGTTATCCTATCGTGTGAATGTCTCATTACATTCACCACACTTGTCTACACCTGGTAGTCCTTCCCCATGTTGAGTCCTCTGATGGCAGTAAATATCATCTTGTCGACTGAAGGTTTTGTCACAGGTAATACATCTGTTTTTCAATGTCTATGTTCATTGTCCATTGGGTGCGTCATTTCCGGGAGAGTTGTTCCATGTACACTGCGGTCGTCATCGTGTGAAAAGGTTATCTGGTTAGAAGTCATTGCAGGAGAGCTCGTTTCCGGGAGAATAGTTCCAACCACATTGTGGCCGTCATGGAGTGAAAAGTCCATTTGGTTTGAAGCCATTGCAGGAGAGAATGTTTACTTCGTGAAAGCTGAAGCAAATATGAAGTCTGAAGGTCTCAGCTCTGGTATATAAGCAATCCACCAAGAATGGAAATTCTCGAAGATGCGGTGCTTCTACCAACTAAAACCGTCTGCACCGTTACGTGTATGTTGTGGCATTGCAATGAACAGAGCTCTGGTGATGACGTCAGATATAAAAAATCACTCACCGAAGTGGGTTAACCTGGATTATGAAGTTGAAGAAAGGCAGGTCTCAACTTGCTGGAAGAAAATCAGTTCTGAACTTGTTGGGAGTAAGTATTAATGTGGTATGAGTCGACTGTGTGGAGAAGGTCAGGTCTTTCTTGTTGGGAGCGAGTATTGATGCAGTATGAGATGACTGTGAGCGGCAATTTTAGTGCTTACTGTTAATCGGCTGTGAACGATGTGAATTACTAAAATACTCTCTCGTCTACCACTCTGATGTTAATGGCACTGTAGTCGAAATATATAATATACACAAAACGAAATGATGTCTTGGAGACATATGTTCGGCCCAAAGAAAATATTGAAACAAAAATTATTGATATCAAAAAACATAATGGTTTCTTGGAGACATATTTTCAGCCGAAAGAAATATCGAAAAAAATATCGATATCAAAAAATATCGAACCAATACAAGATCGACATCGAAAAATAGCGAAATCTAAAAGTATCAACAACGAAAAAATGTCAAAAAATTTTTGTTCACAACCAGAGTTACACAGAATACCGATGACAGCAAAAAAATTGGAAAAAAATTTAAAAAAAATCAAACATTTTCCCAACCTCAGTTAAACAGAGCTCTGGTAATGGACAAAATAAAAAATATTGTAAAAAAATAAAAAAATCCTTACCACAGTTGAGCAGATGACTTCAGAAAAAATATCGCAAAAAAATGTAAACAATATTTCTCATCCATAGTTGAACAGAGTTAGGGGGTGACGTCCGAGGTCAAAGTAGGTCTTTTGCTTAAGTGAGTCATACACCTCAGGGGGATAATGATTTCTCCGAGTCATATTGAGGTCAATTTTTTTTCATATATTTGTTTTTTCATGTTAAAATTGAACTAGTGACCATCGTCCGGTGCATATATGCCTTTTTAAAAAATGCTTATGTAAATTTTTAAGAGTTTTATTAAAAATATCAACAACAAAATCGAAAAAATATCGAAAATATTTCTTGTGAGGCGAGTTGGGGATCAGAGGCATGAGTCATGCGTCAGAGGCCTCCAAATCCCACTTTATCCCCTAATCACGGTACGTTTCCGGACATGATTTCCCATTCAAAACGTTATCAACTGAGTCCCCTGTACAAGCTTTAGGAGTTTGTATTAAGAATTTCGAAATTCATATTGCAAACTCCTATGAGTTGTAGAGGGGACTGAGTAGATAACGTTTTGAATAGGAACCCATGTCTGGAAATTCCTAGCTTCCGAGCTACAAACTCTTTTGTATTTCCAATTAAAAAGACACTCTCGATATCTTTGGAAAGTTGAGTTTGACAAATAGGAAAAAAACACGTAACTGCTCAAAACAAAGAGGTTTATAATTAAAACAGTCACCAAAGAGTTGTATCCCTTCAGAGATTGAAAAACGGAATCTTTACCCAGAATAGGACAAAATGTATCCCAGCAAGGATCAAACTTCTGCATAGCGTACCTTCAATAAATGTTCACCAAATCCAAAGTGGATGAGGTCAATTACGATCTAGAATATTATCAAACAACGCCATCATCGTGTAAGAAATTCTTTAGATTTCGGCATAACGCTCAAACTCTTAATCTACAACCTTTGTCAGAAAAGTTCCAGGACAAGTTTTGTTATTTCTGAGTTTGCAATACTGAAAAGGAACAAATGTTGTTTTTATGTTACCTGGTACGTGTTCTTACTTGACAGGACCTTGGCCATGTTTCCGCGCAAACTCACTAGGTGGCAG